>JAMBUN010000026.1:0-101073 GCA_030271035.1 Microascus cirrosus
TGTAACCACCTAATATCTTCCTGAACATGATGTACACTGCTATCCGCCACCGATGAAGTCACTTGCTCACGTCCTATCCGGCCCTCTTCTCCCGGGTTGGTCCCTCACTACTACTGCCGTTCAGTGGTCCTCCGGGGCGCCCACCGGGACCTGGACCCTCAGGCTGTGTCTTCTTGATACTCTTCCACTGCATACAGGCCGCAGCCAAGAATGTCGCGATCGCCAGCCCCATTCCTGTCAGGAACACCCTCGTGCACGCAAAGTTGTACGCCCTAATCACTGTAGGCCGGAACCGCTCGTCCACAGCATCCACCAAGTCTGTCGCGCCCGCCTCCGTCACCACATGGCCCGAACCCCCACCGAACCCGGGAATGTTCGCATCCACCAGTCTCCCCACGAGCAGATTATTGAGTATCGACTGGCCCACGGACACGAAAATGGCTGCACCAAGCTGCTGCGCGAAGAAGCTGATGGCAATGCCTGTTGAGACGTCCTCCGGATGGAAAATGGTCTGCACCGCCAGGTTAACTGTCTGCATTCCGAAGCCGAGGCCGAAGCCCGTGAGGAACTGATAGGCGATCCAGCGAGAGGAAGGCGTAGTGGAGCTCATCGTCGAGAGAAGGCCCTCGCCGACGGCCATGAGGGCCGGGCAGAGAAGCATCGAGGGGACATAGTAGCCGAGCTTCTGGGTGGCAGTGCCAGAGATGATAGAGGACACGACGATTGAAAGGACTAGAGGGATGGTGTAAAGGCCCGATTTCACAGGATCAACGATCAAGACGGTTTGGACTACGGGCCACAATTAGTAACTCTCCTTCCTTCGTCCATGACGCTAGAGAAAAAAGGGTCGTGGAGGAGGGAGATTGAAACTGGGATAACGGCCAAGACTTACACCAGAGGGGTACGTAGTAAATTGCCAGTATCATCGCTCCGGACATGAAGATGGTGTAAACCGTTCCCGCAAGCATCGACCTCTGCCGGATTATCCTTAACGGCACTGTCGCCGTCTCGGGCATCAGCACCTGCACGGCCGCGAAGCCCGCGAACATCACCGCAAACACCAAGAACAGCGCGACGACCCTCGCGTCGTTCCACGCATACGTGGCCCCACCCCACTGCAACGCCAGAAGTAGAGCCACAATGGAGGGTAGGAAGAAGAAGGTTCCCAGAGGGTCTAGGCGGAGGAGGTGCGTCTTGAGCGGCACGGGGGCTCCCGGCTTGCGGGTGGGGATGCGCAGAAAGAAGATGAGGCAGAGAAGCGCCACGCCGCCGACGGGAAGGTTGATCCAGAAGCACCAACGCCAGCTTATTGTGCCAGTGAAGGCGCCACCGAGCAGAGGGCCTATGACGGAGGAGAAACCAAAGACCATACCGAATATGGCTGGATGCGTTAGCCAGGTGAACCGAGTGCTTTTCCATGGGGGCGCTCACATTGGAAGACTGGTCGTTTGGGGAGAGGGATCATGGGTATCATGACCATCATTGACCCCGAGAAGATGCCCGCGGAACCGAAGCCCGCGATGGCCCTCCCAGTGATGAAGACAGCTGAAGTGGGCGCTGCGGCACAAATCGCCGAACCAACTTCAAAGACTACAATGACAGTCATGTATGTCCTACCTCTATCATTAGGACTGGGTCTACAATAGCTTATATCGACTTTGAGCGGGAAGGTCGACACTCACCATTTGATATCATAAAACTTGTATATCCTCCCAAACAAGAGCTGAGACGCTGCTGTCGTGAGCATATACGCCGATCCATACCATCCGATGTCCCCCAGGCTCCTGAAGTCATCAGTAATCCGCGGGATTGCCGTCGCGATAATAGTCCGATCGAGTGCCACCAAGAAGATGGCAAGGAAGTTCGACAGCATGATGAGCCAGAAACGGAAGCTCTTGGGCTTGAAATTCTTGTTCAGGTCGCCGCCGGGGGCTTTCTGGTTGGGGTTTAGACCCTCAGTGTCGGAGGTTACTTTCGTCGTCGTCGCCGCCGCTGGGTCTTGGCCGGCGTTGTCCGAGGGGTGAGTTGGCATGGCGCCTTGTGAAATGAGGTCGCAGTCCCCACGGGAGGAATCGAAATTGAGAGTGCTAGAGGTGCCAATGCCCCCGGTGGGGGGCCCCTCAGTCGAGGCGTCGAAGTAGGCATGGCAGGGCCTCTGGGTTGTCATGTCCTGATAGTGATCTTCGCCTAGAGGGATATCGTGGAAGTTCTGGCAGGTCTGCTGGTTCGGAGCGTTCTCGAATTGAAAACTGTAGAAGCTCATGGGGCTTTGAGGGTTCGGAGAGTTCGGGAAGCTCTGAGAGTTATGGGAGTAGTTACGCCAGTTGAGATGCCGGTAATGGTAATAAGGTCGCGGCAGGGAGGGAGGTCGTGAGGCCCGAGCCTGCGAGTCGGGGTTCTGCGACCAGGAGGCCATCGTGGTACTATCTGACATGGAAGACTGGGAGGGACCGTCCGTCTGTTGAGGTTCGGTCTCCCATGAGTATCGACGAGACATTTCGACTATTTTGTTGGCCTCAAACCGAGTCAACTACCAACTGTGCGTGTAGATGCAGGAGAGCCGTGTGTTGAAGATCTAGGTTCCGGTGAAGCTTATCGGGTTTATCCGCGGGCTAGTGGCGCTTTTCGTCTGTGGAGGTGACTGGATGCAGCTCTGAGCCCTGCGGGTAGACTGCGTAGCTGGTTCTCGTGCGCCTCCGAGGACCATCGGTGCGAGGCGGATGCCTCGGCAGAGCTCTGTGTAACTGGTAACCCGTTCGGTGGGCAAAGTGAGAGAGGGTAAAAATAGATTGAACGGAGGCAAGTATGGGATGAGGAGCCTCTATGTTCGTAAGAGCCTCTTACAAAGTGTAGAGGAGGGGTATAAGTTTATAAAAGCAGAGCTGAGAGCAGGCGTGTGGGACGAAAGGAACCGAGCTGGATCCGTGGATGCGCGTGAGTGGTATGACGGAACGGATGCGCCGACGTAAAATCCCCTGGAAGGACACACAGACAGGCCCTACCGAAAGGGACAGTGAGGAAGGAGGAAACCAACTGCCACTATTCTGAGAGCAGGGAGCGGGCCGGATAATAACTACACTAGATGAACGAGGATGGGGTGAGACTTGGGTGGTATTATAGACGGACAACCCCCTGCTATCTCCAATGCGGGTACCAGAATGCGAACAGTGACATAAAAATCTCGAGGGTCTTAGTCGAGAAGAGTGGGGTCGATGATGCTGAAGAGACACCATCTCAGGACTATTGCAGGGAGTTCGGAGGCGGTGTTTAATCCTCCGCCCTCCAGCCTTTTTTTGCGCATTTGTCAATGATAAGTCTCTCGTCATCTCGCCCCTAGCCTACTCTAAATATGGGACCCAAAGTGGGTTCAGGACGAAAGGTGTATGCCCGGGAGGTATTGAGCCATATATAGCCCGTATCAGCCCTGTAGATGGGACCGCGACAAGTGTTCCGGGCTGGACTATCAGCGCAGTTATGCTGGACGGTGGACACATGGACACCCCCCGGGTGTCCAAATTAGAATAACTGCCTTCCTTCCTTCCCGAGCATGTCTGGTTGGCTCGACAGCGAGACTATTGGCCAAGCTAGCCAGCGCGGGTTCTCCACGTTTGTCTTAGATATCAGTCGGGCCTCATCCACAACCCATCTGATCGTCTGGAAGAACTCCCAAATCAATGAATGAATCCGATGAGAGATGAATTAGCCTCTGCCCTAGCTACTGGTGGGCATCGCCATCTTCACAGCCGAGAACAGGCTTTCGCGTGAGTCCGTGGGTGTGCATCTCAGCGGGCAGCGCACGACTTGGGGAGGGTGTGAGATTAACATCAGAGCCAAATCGTGTTCCTAGTAGTAGCAAGAATACGATAAAGTAACAGACGGCGGCCGCTGGCTCGAAAAAGTGGGAAATGTGAGATCGAGAGCGGATTGTCTGGCGGACTTGTCGTTGGGGGAGTCCACCGGGCCCCTCTTCCGCTCACGGCCACGTGACACCGGCAGGGTGGATCCTGGTTCGTCCCAGTGCGCTGGGGCACTTTCTGACCTTAATTTACGGGGAAACTTTCCCGCGGTGTGTACCACCTCGTGTTTCCCCAGAACGCGCCCTTGTGTCATCCGGGCTAATTCTCATGGCATTCATACCTGGAGCATTAGACGGCGAGGTCGGTCATCCAGGTCCGCCCAACCCTAAAAGTCGGGGGGGTCGGTCCCCGCCACCCCGCGAGCTTGAGGTCATGGAGCCCACTCTAGCCGGCAGCTATGCCCAGAGCGGTTTAGTGGGTGGTTCTCCCACGTGGGTCCATGGTGGGCAGTGAAGTTTATTGTATTCTTCCCAAATTCTCTCTGCAAGAAGCGGCGTTCTTGAGCCTATTTCGACTACGGCAATCCGCACACGTCATCACAGGCTCCGCGAGGAAACGTATTTTACTCCTATCCGGAAACCGTATATCCGCATAAACCTTGGTTGAATACGGATGCAGAGATGACCGTTTCGAATTGTTTGCTGCAATTTAAGCCCCATCCGTTCTTGGCCTCCGCCTGCTGTGCCGCCCTGCGGTGGCAGCGCCGTATGAGGCAAGTTGGGGGCCGCTGCGGCGTGTCTGAACGAGCGATGCGAGAACAGACTGTAGGTTCGAGAGAGGGAGTGGAGGGGCTGGCCTTGTCCTTTTGTGCTAGTATCCTGGGTCTGGGCGTTTCCCTTACTGTCTCCTTCGCTCATCCCTCATTTCTCTAGACCCCTTGAAGGAACACGACTTGAATCGCCTTAAACAATCTCTACCGAATATTAAGTGGCTATTGTCTTCAGCGGCGCGGAATTGTCGTACGGGCTACCTCCTTCCGTCCCACTTCCGTCCGGGTCAACAGGGAAAGAGCGAGACAGGGTGCCCTCCCAGCCGTGACGTCGCCGAAACAATTGACCGTTACTTCTGCACCTTTTCATTCTACATACGCGCGCCTAACAGCTTAGGAAGTCCGTCTATGCACCTTCTCGCCGCCTTACGCGTCGCACTTCGGCCGTCCTCACTTCTCTTACAGTAGAGCCGGCAGACTATTCCTTCTTGTATCACCTCGCCTATTTGGCTAGCTTGCCGGAAAACCCCTACGTCAACTCCGGCGCCGTGTCTTCTGGTTCCAGCCCTGGCGCCAGCTGCCATCCTGCCACCCGCGTGCCACGCCTTGGCCACACAATTTCTGGCCTGCCGACCACACTCCGGCTCTCACCTCTGTATTAGATCCGTTCCCAGATACCCCACTCCTGAGGGTGCTGCCAACCAGTCGGGACCAGAGGCTAGCATTCAGGACCCACCGTAGGGGCCCGGAGTTGGCACATGGGCTCAGACTTGCAGCCGTTAAAAAACGACAGTTGTAGGGCAGTCGGCGCCGACATCTCCCAGGGGAAGAGCAGGAGACCCCCAATCGCGGTCATCGGTCTACATTTTCTCCGATCGCTATCTCTGTGCCACTCACAAACCACTGCCCTCTTGTGGTATTACCGGCTAGTGGGGGAATTGGTAAGGGTTTCAGCTCCGACACCTACCACCACCGGCCCCTCCACCCTTCCGGGCCGCTTCAGCATATCCCATCTAATCTACAGTCTGTGTATTTTAGTCCGGAACTGGGAACTGACAGACTTGACAGACTGTGGCGGTACGCTAGGCCTATTACGTACGTACCAGTTTATACGTGTCTCTGCAACATACGTACCCTCACCTTGTCGGTATCCGGCACCTGCACACCACGAGGGGACACACTGCGCTCGCCCGGAGTAACATCTGTACATAAAAGCGGCCATGTCGGGAGAGCAGCCGCAAGTTTCCGCCGCCAGGCTCTCTGGACCGGACCCGTGGCCAGGCAGCCGAGACCAAGTCATACCCGGGCATTCCGCCCTGAACCAGCCGCCGTCCCAGCCGCCGCCGCAACAGCAGCACCCCGACATGGCCGTCAAGCTCACGCGCGGCACGTCGTGTGTGCTCTGTCAGCAGCGCAAGGTGCGCTGTGACAAGAACAAGCCGTGCGCTAATTGCGTCAAGGCACGTGTCGAGTGCCGCGTTGTGCCTCCGCAGCCACCTCGGAGACGGAAGAAAAGGCTTCAGGAGAAGGACCTTGTGGACCGCCTCCGGAAGTATGAGGTACTTTTGAGCGAGAACAACATCAAATTCGAGAGCATCGCAGCGGATTTACCCGGCGGAATTGCGGGAGGGCCCGTTGACGGGCCTGATGGTGACGATTTTGAGGGCTTGAGGACGAGTCCAGGGTCGAGTACAACGCCGTCCGTTGGGTCTGGAAAGAAGTCGCAGTCTGAAAAGTGAGTTTCTGTCTGGTCTCGGGAAACGGGCCGCTGACCGAGAGGTATAGGCCTTACAAGTGGCTCCCCTTCCACAGAGATGTAGGTGTTAATCCTCGCTAATATGTTTTTCTTATATAACCCCTCGGCTCTGCTCCTACCTGGTCGTCTCTTCTCACGCCTCCTAAATCTATCGGCCACTCCTATTCACATGGTCTATTCCCACTAACATGCTTCCAGTTCCGCGCCAGCGAGGAACTCCTCCAAGACTCCTCCGACGAAGACGAGGCTGAGGGCTCAACCTTCCATCATGTCTTTGACAAGATGTACGAGAACCAGGATGGCTTTCCCTTTATAGTTGGCGCCCGTAGCGCCCCCATCACTCACCTGCACCCTTCCCCTATCCAAATATTTCAGCTCTGGCAGGTATACATCAGCAACATTAACCCTCTGCTGCGCATCACCCACGTTCCTACCGCCCAGGGACGCGTCATCGAGGCCTCGGCGCACCTCCAAAGGACGCCCAAAGAGCTCGAGGCGCTCATGTTTGCTGTATATCTTGTGTCGTTAATCAGTATCGATGAAGCCGAAGTGCAGGCCATATTTGGCGAGCCCAGAATGCAAGTCTTGAGCAAGTTCCACCTCGCCGCACAGCAGGCGCTCATAAATGCTGGACTCATGCGCACGAACGATACTACAGTTCTACAAGCCTACATCCTGTATCTAGTATGCCTTTCGGCCCCCCCTGTGAAACGGCTTTTGTCTTGGCTAATACCGCCAGATTGCGGCCCGCCAATTCATGGACCCCCGCCAAATCTTCTGTCTTCTCGCTATTGCTATCCGTGCCGCCCAGCGTATGGGTCTTCACCGGGACCCAGAGCCCTTCGGCTACTCGCCCTTTGAGGTTGAGCAACGCCGTCGCCTGTGGTGGACAATCGTCTCCTATGACGCCCGCATCGGCGAGATGACGGGGTCCACTATCACTGCCATTTCTGCTGGAAGCGACACCCGCCTGCCCCTCAATATCAACGACACGGACCTGCATATCGATGCTAAAGACGCACCGGTGCCACACACAGGCACCACCGAAATGCTGTTCTGCCTCACGAGGCTGGAGACCTCCCTTGTTGTGCGGAGCGGCTCGCAGCGTGACGAGCCAATCCGGAGTATCGACTCGGCCGGGGAACCGACACCCGCGAGCGCGGGCAACGCCGGCGCTGTGCCGCCGATCCCGACGGTGCGGGTCGCGAATCAGAAAGACATCAGCTACACGCTCGACGGGTTCTGCGCGCATATCGAGAACCAGTACCTGCGGCATTGCGATGAGAAGATACCGCTGCACTTCTTTACGCTGACAATGACAAGGCAGGTGCTCTGCAAGATGCGGGTCCTGGGTTTCTTAGCGCGGCTCAACCAGGGGGCCACTTCCCTGTCTGGAGAAAGGCCCGCGGTGTCAGGAAACCAGGGGCAGCACCCACTTAACGATGCGGAGAGAGAGACACTGTTCAACGAGGCCATACAGATGATTGAGTACGATAATGTCCTCCAAGCGGCAGAGACTTTGAGGGGGTACAGATGGTACACGTACATGCATTTTCCGGTGCCTGCGTACATGTTCCTCGTCTCCGAGCTGAGGCGACGAACGCTCGGCCCTATTGTGGAGAGGGCGTGGGTGGCAGTGTCAGAGAACTACGAGCGGAGGGGCAAGATGAATAACCTGCACAACCCCATGCACGCTGCATTTGGCAAGATGTTTGTCAAAGCATGGGATGCGAGGGAGGCGGGGTTAAGAAGGGTGGGGAAAGTAGAGACAGAGCCCGGTTGGGTTGAGAGGTTGAGGGCGCAGGCCAAGAAGAAACGGGAGGGTGACGCGGAGGCAGAGGGGTCACTCGTTAGCGGAGAAGGGGGGAGCACGGGAGGTTTTATGCCAGGTTCTGTAGATGAACATCTTGCGGTGGGAAATATGAAGAACCAAGCGCCGATTGGGGAAGGTGGATTGAAGGACCAGGATTATGCGGATATGGACTGGAGCTATATCATGCAGGAGTACAATATTGGAGGGCCTTCAGGGCTAGGGCATGGTCAAGGTGGCCCGGCATATCAGGCATGAGATCGGATAGAGATAACTAATGTGAGGACCTTGGTATTGTGGAAAAGCGGGCACCTAGGCCATAATCGTGATAGAGATCTATGAATGCTTGTTGGGTATCATACATCAGTCATTACAAACTTACTCCCCGACTCTCCATGCATAGGAGGCCACAATAGGGGGTAAAAGAATGCCAGTCGACACACTCGGCGTGGTCTACCCTACAGTGGCTTCTGCGCCCATACAGAACTCCACCAAAGATAACCCCCAACGCTGGGATCCCTCAATTCATTCCCCACCCCTTCCGCCAACCTCTTCGCCTCTTCCTCGTCAATCCCCAGGTCCTTCCCTCGCGCCAGAACACCAGCGACCAGCCCTTCCAGAATAAATTGCATGTACAGCCCTACCTCCCTCTCGCGCTGTGTACCCCCCGCGCAGTTGCCTAGCGGGAGTTTTTCGCGGCGGGTGGAGATAGAAGTGAAGCCCTGCGACGAGAGGAGGTACGGGAGGTCGGCAGTTACGTGGGGATTCCAGGAGTAGCGTGTGGAGAAGGTTTCGGTTAGTAGGGCGAAGAAGCGAGTGAGGAAAGGTGGTGGCGTGTTAGTGGGATAGAGGGTCGGTTGAATATCGCCGAATTCGATCCAGCCACCTGGGCGGAGGTGTCTTGGCTTGTTAGCAGAATGTGCAAGGCTCTATCTACGTTCCATCCTAAGTGTATATTGGTGGAGAGTATGGCCGTTGAGGAGCAAGAAGTGGAAAGAAAAGAGAAGGGTTAGGAAGTGCTATGTTAGGTTTGCTTACTCTTTAGCGGAGGTTAATAACTTCTTGGGATTCGACGTTGTTGGTAGGAAGGACCATGCATGGATAAAGTCGGCGTTCTGGTAGGCCGCGGGCCATTGGGCCTCTAGGTCATCGATTTTCCACTCGACATTGGGTGGGGCATAATACGGCTGGATGGGCGAGAGGTCGATACCGAGGACGTGGGCACTGGGGAACTTGTCGCCAACTGAGTGTTCCGTTAGCGGCGGGGTCCACGTGCAAGGCATAAGACCAAAAAAGGGGGGTGGGGGTTTGGAGGGTTCTAACCTTCAATGGCCCATATCCCACAACCTGTTCCCAGATCTAGAATCTTTTGAGGGGAGTCCCCTATCGGTGCCATGCAGAAATTTCCGTCAAGGAGCTCCTTGACCATGTTGTGCTGCATCTCCTCGCGGTTCTGCTCCGCGTCATCGTTGGGGAGCGGATAGCGGCCTTCTATGAAGGATTGGTAGCGCCTGATGAATGTTAGTGAGATTTCAGGCGCGGTACGTCTTATTACATGAGTGAATTGTGGGAGGAGATAGGTGACGGGGGCGATACCGGCCGTTCTCGTAGATGTGATACATTGTTGGAGTCTCGATGGACGTAAAGCCGGAGGAGGCGGTGGAGGGCTCGTAGTCAGATGTGCGGTCGGCGTCGGCACCGGATCGAACCGAGGTTCCGTAGACGCCGGGAGGCCGTCCATTGGTGTCCATGGTGTGCCGCCGAAAGAGCGGGGGAAGTAGGTGGTAGGTGGCGAGAAGAGAGGGTAGAGGATATATACGAATCGGCGTCAACACGCAAGCGCAAAAGAAGGGTCGCCAATATATAATATACAACCGCCGGATCTAGACGGCGCTGAAGAGGAATGCTGTCTCCACTCCCATCGCCCCCAAGGCTTCCCCTATTGCACCCTGCAGTTTGGAGTTACACATTCACCGCGTGCACAAGTCCCTGGCAAGCGTCAAGCAAACATGTGCGGTCCCAGGGAAGAAGCAAAAGGAGAGGGACGTGCCGAAGCGGACCCGGAGGAGTGGGCGCCGACAAAAGCGGCAGGGGGAAACTAGCGGATATGCGAAGAGAGGGACAGCGCGGGGCAAAGGACCCAGGGCGTCGGATCCGCCAAGCCGGGGCGGTGGGTAATGAGAATTTCGGCGGTCTTCACTGTTAAAAAAAAAAAAAAACAAGGTAAACAAAGGGAGAAAAAAAAAGAGGCAAGACCCGAGGAGTCGGGACCAAGTAGTGGGAAACAGGTGAGCGTTGTGATGAGGCGGCTTGGACGAATGAGGACAGGGGCGGGTGGACTGAGGTGTCCCAGTGCGCCGGTTATTGGGAAGCGGGGAGGGGAACCGAGAGTTCGGGGCATGGGGCAAGTTGGCACCAGCTCCCGGCGCTAGCTTGATCCGGTAAGCTGTTCCGTGTGAGACCCACCAACGCTTGTCACAGAGCAGAGCACCTTCATGCCGTGGTCTGAGACTGGTGGTGACAGCACATGGACAGCGGCAAGGGCCGAACAGAGCTGGTCTTTCAGCTCAGACGAGTTCCAGACCCTCCCGAGAGCCCCACAACTTCGGTCACTCCTCAGTGTGAGCAAATGTGCGGGGCCTTGGTCTGCTACTTGGCTCGCTACCGCGGCGTCCGCGTTCAACTTTCTCCTCCAGACCAAAGTCCCTTGCATGCGCGCAAGGTATTGGCGCATGCAAGTGACGTGGTCGGGACAGGTTGACGGCTCGAGGCCGAGATTTACGGAGAGGTTGCAACAGTGGAGCGAGGATAGAAGGGTGGAGCTGGCCAAGGACCTGGGAAGGGAGAGATCGACACGGAGGATTCCAGGTCATCCAGAGGGGTTGACTTCCAAGGTCCGGGATAAACGGGAAGATCACAGATGGCAAGGCCAGATCCCCGCCTGCGAGCGAATAGCCCGAGAACTTGACCAGTCAGATCGCCGTAAGGGGAGACGAATCGTCTCTGCCAAGATTAACGCCAAGGAGCGACGATATTCATGGAAGATGAGCCGGTCCAATCTGTCGGGTCCCATCGCTCCATTTTCTGCCATCCCATGCCGTCTGGCCTGCAGGACTCGGTTCCTAAGGGGGGCTTGTTACTCCGTGTCGGCGCCTCAGTGAACCGCGGTTACACAGTAGACGCGGCGCCTGGTCCTCATGTCAGATCTGACGATGTCGCCCAACGCATGAGGAACCCCTCACCGCCAATTCGGTGATAAAAATCTTCTGGCTGCCGGAGAAGATAAGACACTGGCCGGGGGGTTCGGATTTATGTGCCGACTTGTGAGGGCTGCATTTCCGTCCAGTGGGATGGACCTTGGTTGGCCCCCTCTTGAATCGCGCGCATTAGCGCATGCTGCCGCCTCGCTTCGACGCCGCCACATAATCCCTGGCCTTGCTGAGTCTGGTGGATAAAAGACTACAGCGCTCTCCACAAAAAAGCGGACGCAGGTGATATTGAGGGCTGGGAGAAGCAAGTACTTCCTTTACAATCGCCGGGAGTCACACCGGCCGAAACGGGGAAATTACCACAAACGAGGAAATGAATCAGCCCGCCGCGTCGGTTCGAAGGCTACCTCCATGCCAGGAACTGAACACGGAATATGCACTAAAGAGAGCGTGAGAATCCGCATGCTCCTCCAGAATCCCGCCAGTCCGAGTCGAGGATTCTGGGAAAGGAGAATGCACAACGTTGGCTGAAACTGAGGGAGTCTTTTGAAGCATGGTCTCCTAATATTTTGTGCTCTATTCCATTGATCGAGTTCTCTCTCCCCGACCGTCCTCCAAGTTACCAAGATGGTGGGTGGGCTGAGTTCGAAGCAAGATCAGGACGGTCAGCCCCAGCTGCAAACTCACAAAGATCCTACGCTAAGACAGAATCGTCTAGCGTGTGACCGGTTTGCTAATAAAAGCATACGCTGCCGGGGTCGGGTCGTCGTGCAGATCTCTCCCTTCCCGAGCATACGGTTCCTTGACCTTCGGGGCACACTCATCGATCCCCCCGACGCCATCAGACTGGAAATATTAGTCAGTCGGGGGGTTTGAAAAGCCAAGAAAGACCCTTATGATGGAACTTCCTGATCATCATTCCGAGGTAGCAGGGTAAAAGTTCTGAGATCTCAAATATCGAACGGAAACGGCAGTCGAGTTTCTCTCAATCATTGGCCCGGGAGGAATCACGTCCCTATCAGCCGATATGATGTGCGAAGCGACACGGCGAGCCGAGAGGCGAGGACCTGCATGCTACATTAGAGTTGGGTGTCCTGACAAAGAAACCTCAGTCCGCAACTGAGGGAAAAGACTTCGGCCCGCAGTCCAACGACGATACTTGGGTGCGTCACCCTAAAAGGGCCCGAGTCTATGAAACAAAAGGCCCGTTCGCTACTAAGAAGTACCAGGGCGCAGGAAATGCACATGTGCCGACAGTGTTTGGTCCCTGCGCTGGAGAATGTGCTGATAGGATCGGAATCGAGGGTGCGGCGGGCGGACAGAGACTGATGTGGCAGCTTGGCGGCACCTTGATAGAGGCCTGGCGAGTCCAGACCCAAACGTGAGAGGCAGGAGAGGTTTGGCGCACGACGGTTTGTCCAATCGCGCTTTCCCGGCCCAATGAGAGACTGAAATATCCCCGCAATGGTCTCAATGCACTGACCCCGTTCTGAACTAAATCGCCTCGACTCGTCCAATCCCATCACCAAGGTATTGGGTGCAGGTCCTCGGAAATATTGATCCAAGTGTCAACCTGACCGGATCCAACGACTTGCGTCAATCTGGCAAGCCACCGGCGTGGACGAAGGGACGCAAAAGGCCGGAATCAAAGCGGGGGCTGTAGCCACTCAATATATGCACTCCGTATTCTTGGAAAACGATCCCACCACTAAAAACGTGGGCGGCCAATGTTCGCCGGAGGCGGCGTCGTCGGTGCAGGTGAGAGCGGGGAATTGGCAGGTCATCATCCACTCGCAGCCAAGGAGGCAGCCAGGCGCACAGAGCTCCCAAGTGAAGCCAACCGGCAGCCACCTTTGCCGTACTGTCACACCCAATTTAAAATGCACCTGACACCAACTGCTGCGATTTTCTCAATGTCAATCACGGACCCTACCGCTGTCGCGTCTTGCACCGCGTCGGGCCAAACACTTCCGTGCCCCATGTCTCCTGTGCCCACCACCAAGTTGCTCTCTCTCCGCCATGCCTATCTCCAGTGTTACGGAGTAAACAATACCCGCCAGTTTACCAATTGATACCTCTTCAAGCTTCTGTTACCTTAGTACTCATTTACAGGCAGTACCCTGGCTTTATACGCGATCCACGTACGAGTCTAGACGCGCAACGACACCATATCTCCCCGACAGAGTGAAAGCAGTCAGCTTGAGTATAACACCGGACGAAGGCCTCAGACACTTTATACGTGCTGTGTGGGCTCCGACACACGCAAACTACAACCCACAACCCGCGAACACCCCTATTGCCCCTATTGGGCAGCTCTTCTACCCCGTCCGAGACCAGCACTCATGACCCCGCCAATTTGCCTCGGTCCCGACGCGTCCTCGACCTTCTAGTCCCTCGAGAACGAAGATGTATCTCCCCCGGTCCCTAATCTCAAAGCTCTACAACCACCTCCAGAGCACCCGCCACCCGCTATCACCTCCCGTTCTTATTCTCGTCGCTCTCGAGCCTGACGCCCTATGCGCGTGCCGCATCCTCACGCGCCTTCTCAAGCATGACTACATCCAGCACAAGATCCAGCCTATAGCGGGCTACTCGGACCTTGAGCGTGCGGGAGAGCAGCTCGTAGTGCCCATGATGGAGTGCAAAGGCGGAAGCGGCGGCGTCGTAGTGTGCCTCGGCGTCGGAGGTATGGCAGACCTGGGAGCTCTGCTTGGGCTGGAGCAGGAAGAGGGCGCGTACAGCGGGGTAGAGGTGTGGGTTCTTGACGCTCATAGACCGTGGAATCTCTCAAATGTGTTTGGAGGTTTCCCTATTGACCCTGTGGAGGGACAGTCAAGGTTCCCGGTTGGTGCCGACAGTGGGAGGATAGAAAAAGGGTATAAGCCGGGCAAAGGTGGCATAGTTGTCTTTGATGACGGGGATATCGACGATGATCTACAAGGGGAGCGAGACGCGTACCTGACACTATTAGACATGCCGGATGTCGAGGACGATGGGGAGGATCTCGGCGAGACAGACGACGAGAGCGACGCGGAGGATGAGGTGGTCCATGCTGGCCAGAAGAGAAAGAGCTGGTCTGACAGGGCGGATGATGAGTTGACTGATGATGAGGACCGGCCGGCGCAGAGGCGAAGAAGCAATTCGGTGGGTGCGCCCATTGAGAGAAGAAAACACAGTGCTGTCTACTAATTCGCGTCCAGTCGAGCTCTATACCAGAATCACCAACCCGTCCTCAAGGTAGAGGCCTAATATCAATAAGAGGCGGGCCCAGTGCGGGAAGCGAGCCCGGAGACCCTCATGAACCACCTTCAGCAGCCCAACCTCCTTCAGCCAGAGCCCTACGGCGGCGGTTCTTGCGCCTCCGGAACGAAAAGGAGGCTATCATCCGGAAATACTACCGATTGGGCACGGGTTTCTCGGAGCCCATCTCCTCGATGATGTATTCCCTTGCCGCGGAGCTCGGCCGTGAAGACAATGACCTCCTTTGGCTCACTATCGTCGGCGTCAGCTCCATGGAGCTCTACGGCCGATCGTCGGCTGGCGTGGCTGTTCCTGTCCGCGGCACCGAACGCAATCGCGCGTCGGGTTGGCTCGGCGTCCGCGGCGCACGCATCCGTCAGCTCCTCCGCGACGAGGTCCGACGACTGAACCCGCCTGATGCACCAAGCGGGCGCTCTTCGCCCGAGAGTGCCGGCGTGATTCCCACGACGGCACGCAGCCCGGAGGACACTGGCATACGATTAAGTCCCGAACCCAAGTTTCTCCTTATCCGTCACTGGAGTCTTTACGACAGTATGCTGCACTCACCGTACCTCTTCTCGCGCCTGAAGACCTGGAGCGACGCTGGATTGCGGCGTCTGCACAAGCTTCTGGCCAAGATGGGCGTCAGTCTCGTACAATGCCGGCAAAGCTACGCGCACATGGACGTGGTGCTCAAGCGCGAGCTGCGCGCCAAGCTCCTCAAGTATGCGTCTCTGTATAACCTCGATGATATGGTGCCATCGGTCGAGACGGACGGACGGGACCGTGCGGGGGCGAAGGACGGGTGGGGTTTTGTGAGGAGCTGGGGCTGGAGGGCGACGCTAAGTGCACAAGATGTAGGGGTTGTGATTGGCGCGCTGCTCGAGGTTGGGAGAGGCGGGGACGGTGGTGTTGTTCCTGCCGTTGTCGAGCAAGAAGACAGCGGTGATATGCTGTCTTCGCGGAGCGAGGAGTGGGTCTCCCGGTTTTGGGAGGCTTACGACGCCCTTGATGAGTATGTACCCCATCTCCTTGGATTTCTACTTTCTGCAACACTTGTCTCACGCAGTCACTAACTTCTTCCCAGTATCGACGCGCTCAAAGCAGGTCTCCCTACCGCGCAGTCTCTCCACCGTGCCATCTACCGAACCGGTACATCCCTTATCCAGAAGAAGCAGATCAAGCACCTCCGCGCCTTCCGCCTCTGCGTTGTCAAGGACGGACCCGACGTCCCGCTCTTCAACCACCCAGCGGCCCTCACGAAGTTGGCCCTCTGGATCGGCGAGGCGCTATTAGAGCAGGAACGCGAGACCACGGGCCGCTTGTCGCGCGGCGGACGAGGGACCCCGCTTGTCGTGGCGAGCTTGGACGAGAAGCAGGGAGTGTATGTCGTTGTTGGCACGGGCGGCGGGGGCGGGCCTGACACAGCGTTCTTAGACCGCGAGGCCGCGAGGAAGAGGAAGAAGGAGAGGGAGGAGAAGGCGAAGAGGAAAGAGGCAGATCGAGCGGCGAGACGACGGATCCACGAGGAGAAGGCTGCTGCGAGAGAAGCGGAAGGTCTAGAAGGGGATGATGATGATGAGTTAGAGACGGAGAGCGAGGGAGAGGACCTCTCGGAATCGGAGGACGAGACGGAAGGGAAAGAGAGGGGATACGGGCTGAATCGGTTCGGGACAGCATTTAACGACGTGATTGGAGAGACAGGCGCAAGGGTCAGGGTTGACAGCTTTGAACATTGTGTTGTAGAGGTTAAGAAGGAGGATCTGGGAGGGTTCCTAGAAGCGTTGAGCATGAAGGCTGTTGTGGGCTAGACCGAGGTCAGGTGAAGAAGGGGAGTGTGTGCATGGGCATTGCCACAGGGAGTTGCATCTCATTATCAAAGGAATGGTGTCCATGAAGGAGGGGTCTGTGCTGGGTTGCTTCCATTCATGCATCGTTTTCACTCCTGATGCTTGTTTCCTCGTTATATACATGGGCTTATTTTCATGGTAGGGGGTATTTAGCATGTTTCTTTCACGATTATGTAGTCCCTATGAAAGCTCTTGACCACGTTCCTGGTGTGCTCGGTGTGCTGGGGTCAACATGTAGTTAGGGGTCGTGTACGCGAATATTGACACCGCCTAATGCTACGGGGCGTTCTCTTAGTATATTAGGCCCTATATAATCACTCGACAGATCTGGCTCTCAGTTTAGAAGACGCGCTGCTACAGGCGAACCATACGGCCTTCCGGCCGGGAGGTTCGGGACTTGAGCTTCAACTGACTCGGGTCAGTTTCGAGGTAGACGCCACCGCGCGGAAGATAGAGGGCAAGCGCGGGGCAAGAGGGAAGCAAAGCTCCGCAACGGTCAGAAAGACGACAAGCGGTGAAGTCCCACTTTTCTGCCCTGGCCGTTGTTCTTCTGACTATGTCATCCTTAGTTTAAAGCGGCCTATGGGTGTACGTGTGGTTGCGAGCGTGTGGGCACGAAGGAATCTCGGATCGCCGTATGAGATCGAGAAACTCCAGAGCTGACTCGCGGAAGAGAGCGGCTGCCAGTGCGTCCTAAGATGGTTCAAAGCAACCTCGGGCTTGCAATGACTCGGAGGGGTCGGAGACAAGATCTGACGACCCTCCGAGTGCGGGCCCGTGTAGGTACTTCATCCCGCCGTCAAGTTCGACATTTGACCAAGGTCACTTTGCCTCCTATTTTCTTACCCACTCATGCTCAAGCGCTCATATCAGCTGTTCTCGCCCTAAGCCGGACTCGACCTGCCTACCCGGGACAGAGGCGAAGGGCGGTTTTTGCACAGCCACAAATCGTGTAGCGTGATAGCTGCGCGGTATTGGTGCGACCCGGCCGGCGGGGCCAATCACGAACGTCAGGATGAAAGTGAAAGACGGTTGCCTCAATGTGGATGGCGGAGGGGCGACATTGACACACGGTCGCGAGGCTCGCTCCGGGCGCCCCGGCCCATATAATAGAAGGCCCCAGAAACGGACCTCGAAGCTGGTGGCTCTGTGATTGGCACGGCGGAAGCCCCGCGGGAGAGCAGAGGTTCTTACTTGCAGGCGCTCATCTAACCCGCCAAATTCGTGGGACAAGGCCGCTGCAAGGCACGTCATCCGAGCCCTGCCAGGGATGCTGGGTCTCGGGCCTCTTTGTTGGCGACATGGAGCCTGCTCGAGTGGAAGTCGGTCTCAGGTTCCGCAGCAATGGGGATATTTCTTAGTGGGGCGAGATGTATTAGTCATATTTTCGGTACAATTGACCTCCCGTCCTGCCACTGCCACTCTATCGCAGCCTCAGTGCCTGCCTTGAATCTCGCTTCTTTCTCAACTGTCATTCTTCATTCATCCCACGTCGCAATCCGTGGCGGCTAGTTCTTTATCACTCCCATAATCCTTTGCTTGTTGCGCTCATATTTCTCCCTCAAATCCGCTCCAGCGCATCCCGAACCCCGACATTGCCCGCCGGCCCCCCACCTTCCTCCCCCCCCCCCAAATGCCAGGCGACACCCCTTCGGCGCCCCACTACCCCACCGTGCACCTCCAAAACTTCAGGCCTGCGTCGTGAGAAGCTCCAGCGGGCTCCCCCTTCTGGCCCCAGAATCCCGGACCTGACGCGGCCTCGGGCCCCCCTCTGGAACAAAACTTTTTGGCGCTAGGCCCCTGGGACCACTGAACAACGCTTAGCGGAACCGCAGTACTGCGACGACGGAATCCCACTCCACTTCCTCTCTCGGACCTGCGACCACATCTTTTGCGAAATCGCCCCCTCCGCGGTCCGAACACGTCCTTCGCATCATCAATTCTGCACGACCTGCCTGAAAGGAAACAAAGCGATTTTGACAAAGGACCGTACCAGTCCCTGCGACGGCTCGAGTAGTTTCGCCAGCCAGTCCACGATCCTCCCCGCGCCGCTTAGCGTCCCCGCGATCTCAGCACCCCGCAATCCGCCACCCTTTTCACCCCCCTGCAGCTCCAACACCATGGGCAAATCGTGAGTATCTGCCTGATCCAAGCCTTTCTTCCCACATGGAAAGAGATGGGGGGGCTGCTGTTTTGCCCCGTCAAGCTTTGTGGCGCCGCTGGCCTTGGTGCCGGGCTCCTTGCTCTCTTGTGCCCTGCGGTCACGATGCTAACTGCGACTAGACAGTCCAAGCTCTCCCAGGACCAGCTCATGGAGCTGCAAAAGTCGACGCACTTTGACAAGAGGGAACTTCAGCAATGGTACAAGGGTGTGTCTCTCCTCGCCCTTCTGCATGTCCGACTCCCATCTGACATCCTCAGGCTTCCTAAAGGATTGCCCCTCAGGCACCCTCACCAAGGAGGAGTTCCAGAAGATCTACCGCCAGTTCTTCCCCTTCGGCGACCCGACCTCCTTCGCTGAGTACGTCTTCAATGTCTTCGACTCCGACAAGTCCGGTAGCATCGACTTCAAGGAGTTCATCTGCGCCCTGAGCATCACGAGCCGCGGCAAGATGGAGGACAAGCTGGACTGGGCCTTCCAGCTGTATGACATTGACGGCGACGGCAAGATCAGTTACGACGAGATGCTGAGCATTGTCGAGGCGATCTACAAGATGGTGGGGTTCCCCCGTTCTCCTGTCACCGACGATATTATCTTGAAGTAGAGACTAATGAACATAGGTCGGTTCTATGGTTAAGCTGCCCGAGGACGAAGACACACCCGAGAAGCGCGTCCGTAAGATCTTCCGCATGATGGACAAGGACGAAAACGGCAGCCTCGACCTCGAGGAATTCAAGGAGGGTTCCAAGCGCGACGACACCATCGTGTCGGCCCTCTCGTTGTACGACGGGCTGGTATAAACTCCTCTTCGGGCCGGGCTGGCTCTTTCTCCTCTCACGAACTTTTGTCTTTTACTTTGGAGGCTTTTGGCTTGGTTTTTTGGGTCTGCCTTTTGTTTTCTATTCGTTTGCCGTATTCCCCGAGTTTTTTGGGCGCGTCGCGTTTGCTTTGAGCGGGCGGGAGTGAAAAGGATGGGATGGATGCGATAGGATGGTCATGCGGACAGGGGCTGAGACATGGTGGGAGGAGGTTGGTGCCATGTGTAAACGATGGTATGTCTAGATGAATCGAGTGCATAGTTTACGTCGATGTCGGCGGTGCTTGTGCGCGAGAGTGGCTGAGGATCCTTGCTTATGATATGGCTACATGTCGGCATGTCATCACCTGGGACTAAGGCTATGTTGGTGCAACAGATGGGGTCCATGTCCCAGGCCTGTGTACGTTAGGGTTTTATGAATTCGGACAACCCCCAACCACCGGCCACCCTGGCTAATCATACGACCCTCCACTGCCTGAAGCACGGCTCCCTCTTCCGCCACAGCAGTCGCATGTAAGGAGAGACTACCTCAACACTCCAACATGCACCACAAACCCAGATCCCTCTCCAAGCCCCGCGCCGACGACCGTATCCGGAACTCTCCACGTCCGGAACCTCTCATGGAACGCCTCCATCCATGCGCCGAACACCCCTGGCTCGCGAAGCTGCTGCGCGACGACGCACAACGTTGGCTCCCCCGCACCTTCTCCCGGAGCTCGGCGCAGGGCGCACGCATCGGCGCAGGTTTGTACGAAGGGCCGGACAAGCGCCTCGTTGTAGATGCAGTCAGCTGCCAAGACTGCATCGAGGCCGTCTGCGTCCCCCGCTAATGACGGATCGGGGACGTCCTTCTCCCAGTCCAGCTCCACGAACGCGATGTTTCCCTTTGCCCCAAACATCCCCTCCCGCTTCTCCTTGACCTGTCCCCCTTTCTTCCCCCCCTTCCCCGTCTGAGGAGCAGCGCGGTCCTCGTTCGCAAGTAGATTCGCCGAGAGCGTCTTGAGCACGTACGACTGGTCCGTAAGTGTGTACCGCCCTACCCTCCCTGCCGTCACTAGCGCGAGCAGGCCCGAGGTTCCGCAGCCGAGCTCCAGGACGGACGACGAGGGGCCTAGCAACGAGGCGAAGAGCGGGTTCGTCTGGGAGGAGAGCCAGTTAGCCAACCGGGGGGTCACGTTCCAGAGGACGGCGCCCGTGGTGCCGCCCGAGCGCCGGGACTCTAAGACGCCGGGCGCCTGCGAGACATCGAACTCGCGGCCGGCGACCTCGACGCTTAGGCTTGAGGCCTTGCGGTCGACGAACCCAAGGTCGGACGAGGGGATCGGCTGCGCGAAGAGGAGAAAGGTTTCTTGTGCTAGTTAGCCTCACATTTCAGTGGGTCTGGAGTGAACGAGGTCGCAAGAGAAAGTATGGGATAATAAGCTCCTCATCCCGTGAGGATCCAGCCTGGTCTCTCGCCAGCCGAGACCCCAATACCCGTCTCTAAGGAGGAATACGGGAGAGACAAACCTTCATCTGGATCCTCGATCTCATCCCCCAAAAGCCCCAGAAACTCCTGCACAGGCATTTTCCGCTCCAAGCCTCATATCGCGGCACTGCGTGCACGATTATCCAGTCACGATTGCGTGGGGTAATTGAGGCATGGTAAGGCGGGGCGAAGCCGGATATGAGATGGTTAAGGTGAGTTGAGGTGAAGATTAAGGGTTGCGGCTCAGCTTGTTTTACCCACAGCTGACTCACCCTGCAACCTCAATAACACCTCTCTCAACATCTCACATCACAACCACCACCTCACACGGCCTAACTCAGATTACGTAAATCCTTCATTCGGTAAGCTTTTATATACGCCATGCTTCCTTCGTATATGTCTCCAGCATCAGATCTCTCTCTTTGTTACTTCCCCAGTCGAACACATCCTGTCGTGTAATGTCCATGTGTCATGCCTCGTTTCGTTTACTATCTTCTTTTATCTACCAATCCAGGGTCTCCTTGATCGGCTCCCCACGGTTCGTTTTCGGCACCGGCACCGCCTTCATGGCCAGCCTCCCATCCTTGCCTCTCTTCAGATACCCACGCCCGTCAAGCCACGGCGTGTCCCGCGACATCCGCCGCTCGTAGTCGGCAATCTTGTC
Organism: Microascus cirrosus; assembly: GCA_030271035.1. Classification (NCBI taxonomy): domain Eukaryota; kingdom Fungi; phylum Ascomycota; class Sordariomycetes; order Microascales; family Microascaceae; genus Microascus; species Microascus cirrosus. The sequence continues at coordinate 21,542 of JAMBUN010000026.1, forward strand.
CTCCAACTGCATCGTCAGTCCAATATCGTCCAGCCCGTTGACAAGACAGTGCTTCCGGAACTCCTCTACATCGAACGAGCACAGCGTGTTGCCATCGGAGTCCTTAATCAGCTGGTTGGGCAGATCCACCTCGACCTCCTTGCCCGCGCGCGCCACCGCTGCCACCGCGTCGATGTCCTCCTTGTTCGAGAGCGGGATCGGCAGCATGCCATTCTTGAACATGTTGTTGAAGAAGATGTCGGCAAACGTCGGGGCAATCACGCACCGAATGCCAAAGTCGTTGAGCGCCCAAGGCGCGTGCTCACGGGAGCTGCCGCACCCAAAGTTGGGCCCCGTACACACGAGGATCTTGGCGCGCCTGTAAGGCTCCTGGTTGAGAATAAAGTCCGCAACTTCCGTCCCGTCGGGGTTATACCGTAGCGGGTGGAAAAGGGCGGTCCCAAGTCCAGTGCGCTTGATAGTCTTCAGGAACTGCTTGGGAATGATGGCGTCTGTGTCGACGTTAGACCGGTCGAGGGGGGCCGCGATTCCCTTCAAGACTGTAAACGCGGGCGACCCGGTACCCCCGCCGCTCTCGTGTGAGAGGGTATTAGTGTGCGGCTCGTTGTCCTCGGGCTGGTCGGTGATGGCCTCCTTTTGGTCATCGTCCTCGCCGATCTTCTCATCGAAGCGGGCCTCCTTCGCGGGCCGCACCGCCGCCTTGATGTGCGGGCTCGAGTCGTACGTCGTCAGCTTACGGACATCGGCGAGCTTGCCGACGATGGCCGCCGCCGCAGCCATGACGGGGGACATCAGGTGCGTCCTGCTACCAGCGCCTTGTCGCCCCTCGAAGTTGCGGTTACTCGTGCTGGCGCAGCGCTCCTGCGGCGCGAGGATGTCGGGGTTCATGCCCAGGCACATACTGCACCCGGCCTCCCTCCACTCAAACCCAGCGTCGGAGAAGATCTTGTCCAGACCCTCGGCCTCGGCCTGCTTCTTCACCAGGCCGGACCCGGGCACTACCATGGCACGCTTGATATTCGATGCGATCTTTTTGCCCTCTACGACGTGCGCCGCCGCGCGAAGGTCCTCGATTCTCGAATTCGTGCACGACCCGATGAAGACCTTGTCGACGACAACGTCCTCCATCTTAGTTCCAGCCGTAAGACCCATGTACTTGAGTCTCCTATAACCCGCCTCCTTCTTCTCTTCAGAATCGAACGTTTCCGGATCCGGGACAGTGCCGGTAATGGGCACGACATCCTCGGGGCTGGTGCCCCACGTCACCGTGGGGATGATGTCCTTAGCATCGATGAAGACATCGATATCGTACTTGGCGCCCGCGTCAGATTGGAGGCCCTTCCAGTATGCCACGGCGCGTTCCCACTCCTCGGAGCCGTACTTGGGGGCGAGCGGACGGTCCTTGAGGTACTCGAACGTGACCTCGTCGGGGGCAACCATGCCGGCCCGCGCACCACCCTCGATGGACATATTGCAGATGGACATGCGAGCCTCCATGGACAAGCTGCGGATTACAGAGCCACAGAATTCGATGACGGCGCCGGTGCCGCCCGCGGTTCCGATCTGGCCGATGACGTGGAGGACCACATCCTTCGAGCTCACACCGGGGGCAAGCTCGCCATCGACTTGTACCCTCATGTTCTTGCCCCTTTTAGTAATCAGGCATTGGGTAGCCAGGACGTGCTCGACCTCGCTAGTTCCGATACCGAATGCGAGGGAACCGAAGGCGCCGTGGGTCGAGGTGTGGCTGTCACCGCAGACGACAGTAGTACCGGGGAGGGTGAAGCCCTGCTCGGGGCCGATAACGTGGACGATACCTTGGCGGTTGTCGCCCAGGCCGAAGTAGGTGAGGCCGAAGTCCCTGACGTTCTCCTCGAGAGTTACGCACTGGACTCTAGAGTCATCCTCCTCGATAAACGAGGCGATATCTTTCATACCTCTCCTAGATGTGGTTGGAACATTCTAAACAGTGTTAGTATTTGTATGCGTAGGGAAGTCTGCGCCGGGGTCGTACGTGATCGGTCGTGGCCAGAGTGCAGTCCGGCCTCCTGACTTTCCGGCCGGCGTTCTTGAGCCCCTCGAAGGCTTGCTGCGGAGTGTCAGTGCTGGTCGCGGCCTGGGATTCCAAGTAACCCTACCGGTGAGGTCACTTCATGAACAAGATGTCTGTCTATAGTAAGTTAGCACAGCTGTAATAAAAAGACCCAGCACGCTGTGCGATGTTGCGTAAGAGACGAGCACGAACCAATATACAGCAAGATAGTACCGTCAAGCTTCTCGTCGACAATATGGGCCTGGAGGACCTTGTCGTAGAGAGTCTGTGGCGCTCTCTCGGCAACGGGCATTGTGCAACGATGCGATATACGGGACGCAATAGGGTGCGAGGTGCGTTGTGTGGCAGACTTGGCCCGGTTACGTCAGGTCGAGACGTCAGGCAGTGCGAAGAAGTGGTCTCGATGTTAGACCACCTGGGGATGCCGCGACGGTCAGTTTAAGTCCGGGCAGGCGGCTCCGACGGAATTTGAGATCTGAGGGTCCTCGCGGGGAGAGTGGGAAGGGATGAGAGTCTATGGGTTGAACCACAAGGGGAAGAGGAAAGGCAATTTGGTTCCGATGGGGGAGGGAAGAAATGAAGAGAGGTGCAAAGACCGGGGGAGATCGGAGGCTTAAAAAAAAGGGACCCAAAGCTTATGATGGAAGGTACGAAACCATGTACCGATTGTCAAGGCCGGACCAGGATCGCCCCTTCCTTTTCGCCTCCGGAGCGGTATCGCAACGTACAGCAATATGGGGAAAGAGATACAAGTACTGCTTATGCCGAGACTGTGTAATAATCAATGTTCTGTTCCCAACACGGGTGCGAAGGCACCCAAACAAAGAGCGATCTCGCTTTTGGCCTGCCAGAGATATGCACAATCGAGGCTTTGCGCTGCGACGCACCGCATGCGTTCCCACGCTCAGTACTAGTACTCCGATATGCCCCATTCCTCCCATTAATGAGCCTTGGACTCCCCCGCCGCCCCTCATGTCCCTGTCAACAGCGTCCAAATTCGCAATCCCCGCCCTCTCATTCGCGCTCCGGCCGCCTGGCGATGCCCGCCCCTCTCCGATGATCGGAGGGCCAGGGCCCCGCGGCGCGAAAAGTGCAGGGTCGCCACCTGCCCAATGCGGTTCTCGTACCCGAGCAAAGAGGCGTCCTGGGATGTAAAAAAAATTGGGTCGGAGGTAGGAGGTAACGCCGTAGCGCGGGGTTCCGGAGGGTTTCTTTGGTGGGCTCCTTTGCCGCGGCAGTTCTTTTGTTGGTGTCCCGACTTGCGGGGCGTAATTGGAAAAGTGCGAGCGCGGATTGGCCCGCTGGAGACGTCCAGACCGGGGCGGGGTGAAAATGACGTCTTGTCCGAGCTGCAGGCGATCGGAGGGGGTGATCACCAGGAACTTTCGCTTCGTCTCCAGCATCGTTCGAAGGACAATGAATGTATGAATCACGTGTTCTCATAACGCATATACATGAGATTCGACCGCTACCATCCAATTCCCGCGAGGCTTGTCGCTGGACAGGCAACTCTGCTTATCCTCTTATGTGTACTTCAGTAGCCTGTACTTCAGTAGCTTGTGATCACCGCTCCACATCCCCCAGCACGCCACTTTACTCTGGCTTCTGCGCATAGACCGACCAAATCCGGGCATAGGCGTGAATGTTCGTATTCTCCAAGTCCCTCCGCACATTTGCGAGCGAGACCTCGACTTCCTCCCTAGTCCATCCCAGCCTGTTCTCGCTCCTAGACCGCGTGAAGAGAGCGAACGTCAATGAGTAGAGCGACAGGAGGGCATTCTCGAGGGTCCAAATTCCCAACTTCTTATACTTCTTATCCCGGGTCCAGCGGTTGACCGGCCACTTATCACGAACGCCGCGGATATTGATAAAACCTGCGTCAGCCAGTTGCTACTCGTAATGGAGTGCTGTGTCCATAGGGCGCTTGTTGCCACGGAAAGCCTCGTTAAGCATTGTAGGCCAGTACAATGGAGCCAAGTCCTCGGTCATGGTGCCGTCGTCGCAGGACATTGGGTATATGCAGTCCTGGAGCTCCATGGTGCCGCCGGGAGTAAGGTTGTCAAAGCTTTGCCTGAAGAACCTGGGTAAGTTCTAAATGGAGCCTGTCATGAAGTGCGCAAAGATAAAGTCGAAGAGCGTGGAGAAGCTCCAGTCGTTCTCGACATCTTCGATGAGGAAGCGCACATTTGGAGGGGTGAAGGCGGGCTGGATTGGGCTGAGGTCGACGCCAGTAACATGCGCATCTGGGTGCTCATCGGCAACCTCAACGCTCCAGATGCCAGTTCCGCAACTAGTATCCAGCACATTGGATGCCTGTTTGTTAAGTGGGGAACAATTGAGGATGCCGTCGAACGTCAGGAGGAAAATAGTATACTGAAGATCAAGGGCGCTCGTTTGCAGTCTCGTCATTAGGGAGAACTAGACACCGTCCTTGTAGGTGTGGTACGCCTGCCCGTTCGTTTTCCTCGCAGTACCGGAGGATGCTCGACTTGATCGACGTCGTGTCGCTCTCAGCGCACACGGCGATCTTCACGTCATCATCGTCTTCATCGGGGTTCTGGTCCACGGCTAGTGGCGCCGTGTTGTGGGTGGGTCTCGAAGCAATGGGCCAGCGCCGCCTGAGTGGGGGACTTAGGGGGGGATTTTGTAGGCGGCTTGACAGGAGGTGACGGCGCTTTTGCTAGCTCGCCCATCATGGCTCCCCATAATTATTCAGGGACTTGGGGGAAAAGAGCAGTACTATTAAAGGATGAGAGATCCGGGATAGGATTGTATCGTAGGTTTTGTCCGATTCTGTGTAATCCCCCAAACGCCTCGGGGGCTTGACGCGGCCCAACATATGTTTTCCTCACCAGCTATTTTCTCAGGAACCAAGATGAAAGTTACGCTGCAATTTATCCCTGTCCTATCACCAACGTCTCTCGGCGTTCCCACCCTCTTGCCGTAAGAGGGGTCTAGATACCAAAGAACCGCGCCAACTGCCCATCCCGCATATATCTCGCCGTATACCACCCAACCCCAGAAAACAACGTCCAAAAAAACGAATCACCTTACATGTCGCATTCTATATAACAAGCGCCTTCCTGTGCTTACATGCTCCACCAAATTAGTGTGGCCGCTCGGCTTCCCTCGGGGCATATCCTCCCCGGAATACGGGTATCCCTCCCGCTTCGCCGACATCGGCGCCAAGCTCCATCGCGGGGTCTTCCTGGTGGGCCCGCCGAGGACGGCCATCCGTCCGTGAAATTTCACGGTGGGGGAGCACTGGACTCCAATACAGCAGGTCTCCGAGCACGGAGATGGGCATTCCATGAACATCGCAACTCTTCCGGCCCTGACAGGACGCCATGGTGCGCCTGGCTTCTATTGATGCTGTAAAATACCAATGTCATAGTTACTATTGAGACGCTCCAGTGAACAATACATCCACACCTCCATGTTCTATACTGTAATACCACTGCACGGTTCAACTCCCTAACGCCAACACGCCCCTGCCGACGGAGCACCGCATACCACTTAATCATACATCTCGACCTCCCAGATACTCTGGAGGACGTTCCCGAAGCGCACGAACGCCATGTACAGCCCAAAAGAAATATAGAACGTGACCCAGACGGTAATAATGATGGCGACGGCCTCCAACAGGGAGATGGCGCCGCTGCGAATCCGATCCCATAGCTCTGATTGGGGACTCAGACATGAACATAGGTAGCGCCAATACAAACGCATAGCCTTGACGCTCAGGACCATGACATAGGCGACCGCGAGGACGGCCTTCTCACGGAGGGCCCCCGATGTTTGTGCAGCGCCTCCTTCGCCGTCTTCGCCGTGGTGTCCGGGCTGTTGGGGCTTCCGATCTTGCTCTCTCCCTCCCGGCATTACGATCTTGAGGTGCGTGTCGCACACCGCCGTGTCCATCATCCCCGAGGCAGTTATGAGGCTCGCCTGACGGGCCGATGTAGATGTGAACGTGGGCACCGTGCAGCGCTCCGTCAATAGCTCGTCCACCAGCCTCTCTATCTGCTGTTTCTTGGTCAACCTGCGTGGACGTTGGCAAATTGGCGTTGAATCGTGTCCTTGTATGTCTGCCCGATGAATCTGCGAGTTCAACGACGAGCTCGGTGTCGGCGGCATTCGGAAATTCCAGTTGCTGCTCCAGGATTCGCTCTTGCGCAGCCGTTCGAGAGCTCCTTGGACATGCCTGTTCGGCACCTCTTGGTCCTTGTCCGTACTGTTTCTCCGCCGTTGGCTGTCGGAGCCAGGATTGGTGCTGCTAACACCGCCCGCCGTACTCGTCTTCTTGCCCTCGGCTCCTTGAGGGCGCGCCTTGTGATCGTCTTCGAACGTCTCCGTGCCTATCCGGTGCGCATAAGCATTCACCTTCCACTGTACCCTGTCCTGTCGAGATAGCTCGGCCATGCCAGCACCTCCCTTCCCCTGCGACGACGCCAACAGCCCGCTCTGGCCTTGCACGGGATCTCGCACCGGGCTCATGGCCGAGAGGTCGTAAATGGTTGTAGCTGGGTCTTTGTTTGTCGAACTGGGAGGAATACCAATCTGCCGTTTGCTCATGAATTTTGAGCGGTGAGCTGTTTCCGGGCAGCAGGTGTTCTTTATAGTACTCTGGGCTATGCTCCGGTTGCCTTCCACGACGAGCCCCAGTGTTTGGCCTCCCTTGACTGTCTCCGCCAACAAAGCTGCTGTGTCTGCCTGCGGAAGGCGATTTTCTACCACAGCACTGACTTCCCACAGTTTGATCTGGTCCCTTAACAACCTCTTCCTGAAAGGGCAGTCCTCGGATACAGTGGATATCAGGGCACGTTTTCGTATCCAGGAACTCCTGTTGCTGCATTGGCTCACGTTCAATACTCCGCATGTGTCCATGTCCCTGTCCTTTGTCCCATGATTGGATGCCTTTGTCTCTTGGTGCTTTTCCTCTCTAGGGTCGGCGGCCGGCCGAGGACTGTGAAAACCCAGCTCTTTTAACTGGTCTAGAGACAAAGACCGAACTGGCGTCACCGGTCTAGTCCCACAAGTTGCCGGCGCTGCCGGTGGTGAAGCAAAGGTGATGTGGCGCTCCTTCCGGTCGGTGGTTCCTGTGGATTGGGCTAATTCTTGGAACGACTCGGTATCTTTATCATTCCGCTGTCGCTCGCCAGCGGTATGATCGAAAACGATATCGTTCTCATGTAGGTCTAGTACCGACGACAGGGATCGTGATGAACCTCGTTCGTTGGGTCTGATGACTGTTCCACAAGATGACGCGTCTTGCTGACTCGATACAGAGGACCCGAGAGTTCCCACAGCGGTATTGTCCATCAATAAGGATACATGCGTAGGGTCACTTATTCCGACCCGGCAACTGCTGTCAGTCTCTACTGGTTGTGTTCCCTTCCGCTGATTTCCCATGTCCGAGACGTCTAAGGACGTAGTTGTGAGCGTTGTATACTAGGATATAGGAGCGTAAGGGGGAGTAGCCACCATCACTTGCCTGATAGAGACTGCTCAATGGGACTCAATTTCGGCTCTTGGGCTGAGGACCACTGTGACTTATCCACTTGTTTCCCATGTTTCGGAGAAGCGACGACTGCCTCCATCCTGCCTAGCTGTGCCGAATTCTGGCCCTCAATATCACCCACCAGCAGCCCGCCCCCTAACACGTTTCTAGACGTGAAGTTTCTCGGAACGTGAACACGGCCTTCCTTCGTGTCCATACTCAGCTCGCTCCTTTCGTCGCTGCTGAAGGGCGTGATATGGTCGGGCTCGCCGGTAAGGGGGTTAACGCCCTGGACACCAAGGTAGTCCCCCGATTCTTTCAGACTCCGCCTTTGGAGGCGCCGGCGAGCCATCATCCTGTTAGCCAGGGCTCGCTGGGCGTGATTTTGATGTCTCTCCTCCCTGTGACAGCCAATATGTGAAGTTGGATACCTCTGGGGATGGCTCAATTTGCCTGTCGGGACCGGATGAGTCTCGAGATTCGTAGTGGGGACGCGTCCAGAGCTGTCTAACTGGAACCCGCTCACGGAAGTCCAGCTCCGTTGCCTACCGTGTCCGGGGAATGGCTTTTTAGTTTCGGATAGCCGTCCAGGTTGCGTAGCTACAGCAGCGCTTGGAACGCGCCTATTCTTGGGAATCAACTTTGGAGTGTTCCACTGCAGGATGTGGTCTGAACTTGGAGTCAGGGGAAGGTAACCCGGTTTGGTCGTTAGGTAACGGCCGTCCTTGCCACCGCCATCGCGGGTGTTATCCAGGGATTCCTAATACCCCTTCTCCCGTCTCGTCCCTCCCCGCTCGGGGCGGCGGCGGGGAAATACGGCTTTAACGATCGAGGGAACGGAGAGACGTCGCGTATGTTTATTTCGGGGACGAGTCTGTTGAGATGAGCTTGGTCTTGGGGGTAGAGGCTTGTCACTTGGGTGCTCGGCCATGGGCAAGGGGCGCCGGGGTGATATTGCTGAGATATCGAAACAGTACGGGATGCCTCACTCGGGGACTTCAAAGTTGAAACAGACTTGCGGGAGATACGGAAGTCCCGTGGAACGCGTAGATGTTGGTATAAAAATTGCGTATCCCAGGCTGCCAGTGTCAGATAGAGAGATTATCGGGGCGCTCCTGCCTCTCTGTCTTTGTCGAAAATAATACGGTCACTGTGGTGGAAAGTGCGATTGTAGACTTGGGAGGGGTAGGTTAAAGACGCGCCCATCCTATGTGCCTGGGTGCAGATGTTCAGAGGAAACGTCAGGAGTAGGGTGTTATACGTGTACAGTACTGGGGGGTTGTCTCTGGGATTGTCTCTGTTGCTGTAATTCTTGTCAGCCTGCGGAGCAGTGGAGGGTCCTGGAAAGAAGATAGTGTCCGTCATCCATGGACTGTTAGACTTGAGAAAAGGTCTCTTAGATCCATTGAGGCCGACGACCAGAGTTCTCCTACTCTGTAAGTGATGGTTAAACTCTGCGGATAAAAATAGACGCAGTTTGAAGTGCTGAAGTAGAGCTTGGGGATAGAGGGATGTCATGAAGTGGAGACTACGCAGCACAGACCACAGAGATAAGGGTGTGTATCTAACACCGCCATTTCAGCATGCTTTCATTGTTCACATCTCCACTGTAAACTTCAACCCTCGTCCATCTCTCACGCTTAGTTCTTCGTACTCAATTCTCTAAACGAATGAACCGGAGGATTTTTTTTCTTTTTTTTGGAAAGGGATATAATGCCACTCCTCACGAACCCCCTGGCTTCGGCCGACCAGCTGTCCTCACGCCTATCGAGCAATCTCCCGACCGAGATTCTCGACGCTGTCTTTGTGGCCACACAATGCCTGACTCAAGCTGCCGGCATTCTCCTCGAGCTTCCCCAGAGTGTGACCGCGCAGGCGAATATTATACTAGCTCGGTACTGGGTCTCAGCCCCTTTAGGGCAATTTGAGTTTAGCGTGAGATCTCTGCCACCCTTAGCTCATTGAGAACCAGTAGAACTGATAGAAGGAGCAGGACCTTTCAGCTGCAGCCGTATATGTGGTATCAAAGGATGGACCGTCACCCCGCTCTCCCCGGGACCTATGTGGCGTCTACACCTACCTCTGCTCCTCAAGCTCCAGCTTCTTCAGGTCCGAGCCTCCCTCCCGAGGCCATCCGAGCTCCTACTGTCCCTCTGAGAGCGCCTACGCCTCGTTCCACTCACGCCTTATGGAAGCAGAGGCTAGCATCCTCTACGCCCTCGGCTACGACACCACTGTTGCGCTTCCACACCCCCTGGCAATAACATATCTCCAGGCCCTGGACTTCGCCGGCAAGCCCCGTAAGGAAATAACGTCTCGCGTTGTTGCGTACCTCAACACAGCGCTCCTTTCACCTCAGGTACTGTACCTGACACACCAGCCCGGTGAGCTTGCTACGGCGGCCATCTTTCTTGCAGCACGGGACGTCGGCGCAAAGATGCCGTCCGAGCCGTGGTGGGAGTTGTTCGATGTCGATAGGGAACAGCTCGGCTTCTTGGCTTGTTCTCTGAACAGCGTCGATTCACTCTTGAGGAAACAGAAGGAGGATTTCAAGTTCCTCACTGACGGGATGGTCACGAGGAAGAAGATCGAGGAGGTTATGGCGACGTCTTAGTTTTGCAGCTGCGGCTCATCCCTTGAGGATTAGGTCGACCTGTAGTAGGTCTACCGCTCCCACCGCATAGTTGATGCGACCTCGCCCGTAACATCACGACCCCCACTCCTTCGATGACACTGTGGACCCGAAGTTGAGGGGCGTATCAGCTTCTTCCTGCAGCCCATTGGTAACAACGCTGGGAACCCCCTTCCCTCGCTTCAGGCATCCTTCGCTGACGAGGCGTCGAAGTACACCACACGCCGGCGCCGTCGCTCGATATTATCGACCCCGCAGTCCTTGTAATTTAACCCTGACGTATAGCACTTGGTGTTGTTGGTACCGGCCATAGCGATGCACCACGTCGCTGTTTATATCAGTCCTAGAGCTCCATTGGTGTTTGCTTATGAGGCTGAATGTTACCGGGGTTTGTCTGGGCGGCGTATCTTTCTCCTAGGTAACGGCAGATGGCATTGCAGATGTTAGGAAAACGTTCAACCTAGACATGGCGGTTGAGGCTTTGGAGGTACCAGGATGTGGATCTGGCAGTTTGGAGAGGGAAGTCAAGGTTGGGGCTCTATTAAGATAAATGGGGATGTGGATGTGCGTCGATCTTATCGGCTTTCTTTATGTGTCAAAGAAACCCCGTACTGTCCACAATCCTTCCTAACCTATTCAGTGTCCCTTCACGTACGCCTTGAGGTGCTGATCGTAGGGTACCATAACCAAGACACAAGGAATCTCATTCGCTATCGACAATGCTAGACAAAGAAACATGCAAAGAGTGAACCCCCTATTCCTACACTGCTTTCTGTACATTGCTTCCCGCTGGCCGCTCAGCCAACAGACCCGCTGGCCCTACTCTCCGCCCTTCTCAACCATCTCCTTCAGCACCCTCAGTTTCTCCTCCGTAACACGGATTGCCTCCTCTATTTCCCGACCCCCGACTCTCTCATCCCTGATCTTCTCCTCCATCACTCTAGGCTCGACGACCGTCCGCGCTGCGCCCTCATTTCCGAGCCTATGCAGACCTACTCTCTCCTCAAGCCAGTCCCACAACTCACTCTCCTCCCGCCTCCACATCTCCTCATACGCCGCCACCCGGTCCGGATATCCGTACGGGCTTATCATCCTGTCGTCATACCGCAGCCGCCCGTTGAACCCGAACCCGAACCATGCGGCCACAAGTAGCCCCACCAGTAGCCCATACACCACGTTCCCTGTGAGGATCGGCGCCACGATGTCAAGTAGCGGCTCAAAAACGGCGCGCACCGGCTCCAGGGCTCCCCAGTCGCGCTTGGGCGCCGCCTTGGGGGCCTCGGTTTCGGTCGTCGAGGTGAGTTGCTGGGTCTTCGCCCGACGGCCCTTCTTCTTCTTCGGCGGCCCCGCCGCACCGGGCCGGGCCTCAAGTGATGAGCGAAGTGCAGCGAAGAGGTCCTTTGTGTAGGTTGACTGGCCGTCCCTCGCGCCGTTCTCAATAGGTCCTACACAACTTAGCAACGCCCTAAGTGGCAATGTCAAAAAACAGAAACTCACCCTTGATCCAGCTCTTGCCGCTCCACTCTATGCCGCAGTTGACCTGGACGCGCGTGCGGTCCTTCTCCGCCCATGAAAGGCAGTATCTCGTTTTTACACAGAACACATTCCCACTAGGAACATCCGGTGTCTGTGTCGTCAGGACGAGGTTTACGGCCTTGTCAAAGTCCATATTCTCGATAGTTTCCGTGATGATGCATCGCGTCTGTTTCGGTCCGATACCTCCAGGAAGAGGCTTGGTGTAAGAGTACGTCCGGCTCATGTTATCGCTGCTAAGACCCCGCTTGTCGTCCATCTGCAGACCAGTGCACCCCTGATTCTCCAAGATGAACTTCGATATCCAATTCGGAGACTGCGCACCGAAGAGCAGGCTGAACACTTGGCCCATCGGCGCTGGGATGACGTCGTCTCCAGTGATCTTATCATAATGGCTCGCAGCGTCGCCACACTCCGTCGGCGGATGAGACACCGGGCCGGGGAAGTCGGTAGACATGGAACCACCACCCGTGTCTTCCTTGCCCGGCGTCTCTGACCCGCCATTTATAGCCATACCGCCAGATGCCTTCCTTGAAACAGCCTTTTCGGCATCCCCATCGGCGGCACTGCCGTCCGTTAGTTGCGACGCATCCATGATATCAACACTTTCGTCGTCTTCATCGTAGATGTCTTCCTCGCTATCCTCCTCCGACCCCGACAGACTCTGGTCATCAGCATCTACTTCCAGAGCTGCGTCATCATCCACAATCCTCTCCGTCTTGTCGCCGCCAGGACCTTCTAACCGAATGCCATTCAGCGTACTCTGGAGCTTTGGATGACCGAGCTGCCAGATCTTGATAATGAGGTCATACGTGGCGTCCCTGTTGGTGAAGCTAGCGAAGACGTGCTTGTTGTGGAGGGTAGATATCATGAGGCCATTCTTGAAGAGCATAGCAGTGTTTCTCTTCTCAACAGAAACTATCTCGTCGAAGCTCAAAACTAGCGTCGTTGTCCAGCCGAGAATATTGCTGCTGAAGCAGAGATGACCCTCAGACACGTACAAGCGGCCGTGAGCGAGAATCTCCCTCTGAAGGGCGCAGCTATAATCTTCAATAAGGTAGTCGTCATCAGGAACGCTCTTGAATTGGTTGTGAAAGTCGCGGTTGCGCCTCTTACTCGCAATTGCGAATCCTGTGAGTTTAGGCGCGCTCTGGTTTGCGCGGGGATGGGCAAAAGACGCATTGGCGGCAACAATAGCAGCACCTATAGTCGTGCCAGTCCTATCCGTATTTGCTGTGTACCCGGTAGCGGCGGAGCTCCCCCGTTTGCGGTGACGGCCGATCGCACTCCTGACACTACTAGTCCGGTGAACTCCCGGCCGCACGGGTTTGTCTCCATATAGACTAACAGTGGGTGGCGTCTTCTCGCCGCCGGACGACTGCTCGTTGAGTGAATGGGACTTGCTCGTGGAGAATTCGTCTGCAAGGCTACTGTTGTACGGAGCGTGGGAGAGCGAAGGGCTCGGCACGACCGGAGTGGACTCGGAGCGCATCCGGCCATCCATGTTTTCCTTGGGGCTTGAAGGGCGTGCCACGGCCGGGTCGCGAGCCTCTAAGCTCGGATCGGACAGTCCGAGCTGGCTAAGGCTCAGATCGCCGGAGCCGAGTGTGTTTATTGCCGGTTCTTTCGCGTCTGTTGTTTGGTCCTCTGGCATCTCGCGAGCAAGAGCCTTGACCTCGACGCCTTCGTCTGGTGCACCCGGTGGCCGTGTTGATACTCCAGCTTCGTTAGCTTGGCCAGTCTTGGTGGTCTTGGCGCTACCCGGGGTGAGAGGAGTATTCTGAATACTGGTGCTGAACGTGTTTGCAGCGTTCTGGGCTGCAGATAATACTGAAGAGAAGAAGCCTGTGGAAGGTGTATTTGGGCCGGTATTCCCAGAAGGATTCGGAGAAGAACCCTCCAGCGTGGGGGTAGGGGGAGCAAACGTAGTGTTGGACAGTTTACTTGGCCCTGCGCCCCCAGTGCCCGATTGAAGTCTGCGGTGAGCGGACACGACGTTAGGAGGGGATGAGGTGGCGGGATTACCCTTTGCCGTGCTCGGGGGACTCCCGGTTGTGTACCTCGGCCCGGAAAGTCCAGGCCGCGGGCTCGTGGATGTCGGCGTGGGGGGAGTATTCACAATAGTCGGCCCCTGAGAATCGGTTCTCGGTGGTGTATTAGGGCGGACGGAGGTATCTAGCTTAGGTTGTGGGACGCGGGAGGCGCGGGAGGGGGGTTTCGCAGCACTAGGTTCGCGAGAAGCGTCGGAGAGTTCAATCTGAGGTAACGAATCGGCTCGGGAATGCGAAACGGGGTTCGAAGGGTGCTCGGGCGCAGCATCTGGCCGGCTTCGCTCAGGGCTCGAGTCCTTCCCTAAGTTCGAGTTGCTCCTTTTGGACCGAAAGATGCCCTTGATGCGACCGGCGGGAGAGGTCGACCGGCGCGAGATGTTCTTCGGCGGCAGAAGCGAGGGCGACTGGCCGCGCGAGGCTCGGGACTCGGAATCAACCGAGCCGGAGCGTTCGCTTGAGTGTGTAGACGTTTTGGAGGCGCCGTCGACGGACGACGTTTCGGGAACGCTTGGAGGTTGTCGCTGGTCGGTGTGAGAAACCGATGAACGAGTCGAAGGCGAGATCCTTGACTTTGTTAGGCGGGGAGAGGATCTGCTATGGGCGCGCAAGGTTAATTTGACGAGGAAGGCTTGTTTGACCTGATGACGAAGAGGTGGTTGGCGGTGGAGAACAGGGCGAAGCTCACGCGTTAGGTAAAAGGGGGGAAAGTTGGAACCCGTTCCCCAATTCAAGATGGAGGTGCGGATACAGAAGAAAATGACGATCCCAAGACCGGCAAAAAGCTACTTGCTTTTCATGCCCACGAACCACGCGGCCGAGAGTCCGAAATCCGACGAAACATGACGTGGAAAGAGGGCTTTTTCGGATTTGGGTAGCTCCTTGGCGCCGACTCGAGCAGGTTGGCCTCCAGCAAGCTGGCGAAGGAGTAGAGCTAGGAATGTGGGGCAATTGAGCCCAGCACAGCGGGTAAGAAGGGGGGGGGTTGGCTCGCTGAAGAACAAAGGGCTGGCGGGAGGCGGATGACGTGGGATTGCGAAACGGGACGAGACTTACTCGCTGGTATCTAGGGATGCGTCTTGCAAAGACGCCGGCTCGCTGGGGTTGGAGTCCTTGGCCATCGTGGGGCTTAAGAAGCCTGACGCACCAACAGAAGAGTCGGGACGTCCGCGGATGGCGTCGAAGCTGGGGCCAACGGTGCTGGCATTGAAGATAAATAGGAGGATCTGGAGGAGATGCAGAGGATATTAGGAGAAGAGGCAGAGCTGATGCCTCCGAGGGGTGTCGTCATTCGCCACCGAGGTACCCTCAGTCGGGGGCTCTCCTACTCGGCCACGGCAATGGTGGGGCGCAACGGGGAAACCACGCCCTGGAGGGATGCTGACACATTGACCCTTCTTGGGAGGATTTCTTCCGGCGCCGCCGATCCCGAGATGCTTCTTGGCAGGAAGCTTCTCCAAACCATGAGCTTCCAGCCAGCTTGTTCGCGGCAAACCTTGTCCAAAGCATGAGAGAGCAGGGGAGCAAGCTTTTCTAGAATACGAAGAGGGGACATCCATAGCCGGGGAATCCTTTCGATCGCGGATGCTTGTTTTACGTTTAAAGGGCACATATTAACTTGTTCGTCGGATGAATTTCAGTTGCGCTGAAGCGGACTGGGTCATATATTTCCGTACGCCCAGGGGTCCTATGTGCGACAGGATGGTTTGGCGTTTGAAACAGACGACGCTTCCCGCCTCATTATACCCGGTCATCGTTGGTGGATCGCCAGCTCCGTGCTATTACATCTCGGCTTCGCAAAGTACGAGGTACAGGGTTCGTGACTTACGAGCCGATGATAGGCAGGAGCGCATGTAGAGCAAACATGGTGGGCCACTGTTTTCCTCCCTGGCCAGTTCTCTATCCGTGCACACCGGCCAAGGCTCGGCGATATGAAACATCCTGATTCGTTGACAGGTATACGGGGTCGAACCCAGGATACGAAGCTGGCGAGATGTCGTCAGACCTTGTCGTCTCTACCCGTGCAGGCATCGTGGCCCGAGGGCCTCTTGCGGATGCTGCAGAGCACATTCGGGGCTATCGTAGGCAGTCCACCCTCGTATTCGAGGAGTCTTTTTCCAAGTCGACCCCATGGCTTGTGTTGATAAGTATCGGCCTTTTACACGTCTAGCTAAGCACAGAGTATTCACCCCAACTCGTGTCCACATTCGAAGCATAGTGGAAACCAAGTGAATTGGTGCTTTCTGTATTTGGCTCAAACTGGGTTGGTTGCACACTGCAGTCAAAATAAGTGGATCCGATTGGGGTACCTGGGAACCTGCACTGCCCATGCTTCCCCAGTCGCTCAGCACATGTTCCCCACCTGCTACATCCCGCATGCCGCATAGCTATGAACTCCCGCACCTCTATATACTCTCAAACTAGCCTCGCAAAGCCATGGAGCGGGCACCGTTAACTAAGGTACGGCGACTCTCACATCTCTGTCCGCTGCTACCAGAGTGCCACGTCAACTTCGTACTAATCCGCTTCGTCCAGGCGCATGACCACGCGCTCGCGGCCTCCAAGGCTACAAAGTCCGCCGACACCACCGTCGCCATCAGCGAGCACACTCTTGCCGCCGGCGAGTTCTCAAACGCCGCTCAGAACACCACGAGTATCGAGGCCCTCCGCACTCTCAAGCTTCTCGAGCAGCACCACCACCGCCTTTCGGAGCTACTCAAGTTCCCCTCCGAGAACCCCCCCCAGGCCGCCGACGTCGACACAGATACCAACGTCGAAGAGAAGCAGCCTGCGCCCATCAAGGATGGCTCCACCACAGGGGGTGAGCCGCCTAAGACGGAGAAGGCCACCTGGAAAGCCCCACAGGTGCCGTCTCTACTCGGCCAGCAGCGACCCTCGTCGCGTGACGTCACCTCGTCCATCGCGAGCAACCTGGCATCCGCGCGAGGGATACGCCTGAAGTACGGCGGACAGCCCCTGGCCCCAAGTGTGTCCGGAAATGCCGCCGCTGGCGACCTCGACCCCCTACCCCGGCGCCGAGATGGCTCGAGACCGAAGATGCAGACGATGCTCGACCCGCCCAAACCAGTCCGGTCGCCGCACGAGTCGGGCCAGGGAAGGGAGGTGACTCAGGTGAAGGAGGCTCGTGAGGGCGACCAGGCGCAGGAGCAAGCCGACGATGGCTACTCCCGGTTCTACAGCTCCTTTGGGTCGCTCTTCAATAAGCTGTCAGCGCCACTCGCCTTCGCCGGCCTCCCCCTCATCGCCGAGGAATCTTCCACTACGCAGGATGCGCCGCCCTCCGAGCCGTCGTCGCCGAAAAAGATCCGCCACCGGCAACCGCCACCAGCTCCCAGCAGCGGCGATCCGGACCTCCACAAAATTTACTCCAAGGCTACACTCCGTCTCATGCCGCGCGACAACCACGCCGCGAGCGACTCCTTCTACGTCGTGCCTCCTAGCGGGCACACCATGTCGTACGCTAACATACTCACGTTCGCCGAGAAGGAGAAGCGCCGCATGGAAGCCTCTAGTCACACGTCCAGCACAGGCGATATGTTACCCGATGAAGATGAGGATGATTTTGTCGACGCGCGCGAGAACCCAGCGCAGCACCTCTCTCCCGCGGCCCGCAAGCGTGTCGGCCGCGCTCGCTCGGAGCGAGATCTGAGCAACGCCATCGAGGAGCTGTGTCTCGAGAATAAGAGCCTCAAGGATATGCTTGACAAGTTGAGTCGAAGGCTGCAAGCGTTTGAAGCAAGCGCGCAGAGCTCCAGCCTCGCGCTCGCGGAGAGCATGCGGCTCATGCGGCCTGGGTCACCACAGGCCGCCGGACCTTCAGCCGCCGGAGACGACAGGAAGGGTCGCGCGGAAGCAGAGGAGAAGCTTGCGG
This sequence comes from Microascus cirrosus, assembly GCA_030271035.1. NCBI lineage: Eukaryota > Fungi > Ascomycota > Sordariomycetes > Microascales > Microascaceae > Microascus > Microascus cirrosus. The sequence continues at coordinate 39,197 of JAMBUN010000026.1, forward strand.
TCGCGATCAGGCGCGTGGAGGCCCTGGAGAAGGACAACGCCAAGATGCAGAAGACTCTGACAAGGTACCGTGAGAAGTGGGAGCAGTTGAAGGAGAGCGCGAAGGCGAGGAGGGGCCAGACTCCGGGAGGTAGTCCGGCGCTGGCGAATTCGGGGTGATTTCGTTTTATCTTAGGTCTGCTCGGAGGTGTTAGGGTAGTGGCGTTGTGAGTTTCTTAATGGGATTTATTATGGATGATTATTTTGCGGTGACATGGGAAAAGATTAGTTCCACCAAAAGCTCACGCTGAAACTAACGCTCAAACTTCGCACGTAGTGCCACCACCCGATGGGTATATAAAGCGTATCCCCCGGCTCAAGCACGCAATCCCAATACTCTGCCTTCCTGAACTCCCTTGCCTCCTCACCGGTTATCTCCCCATCCTCAGGCCCCTCATCCCAACCCTCTACAACGCCCACATCAATGCGGCTTGTATTATCCATGTCCACGCCCTCCTCTACCCCCCGCGGACACATCAGGGTGCACTCCGGCGGGTACAGCCGGACGTACTTCCGGCCCACGACCTGGCAGAGGAGGTTGTGCATCGCGTCGGTGTGCAGCGGCGTGATGGTCCCCGCGGGGCCGAGCCAGGCGTTTAGCTGCGGCGCGGCGACACGCTCCTTGTTCTTGTTTGGGACGGGATGTGGTGGGGGCGTCGTCCAGAGGTAGTCCGGAAGCAGCACGTCGTTTCGGAGGGAAGGGATCTGAGTGAAGAGATCGTGCTGTGCCAGGTAGCCCTTGCGCTGATCCGCAGCTGCTCCTTCAGCTTTGGAGTCTAGGCTGGGGTCGATATACGATGCGAGAAATGTCCGGAAGGGAAGCAGCTTCTGGCCCCAGCCGGGATCGACGTAGCTGCGGCCTATCTCAACGGGAACGTACCGCCGACCCCCGAAGGTCCGTGAGAGGAGGTATGAGGGCTTGTGCCAGGGGTGGGTGGTCAACGCGGGCCAGTCTGAGGTCAGGTCCGTGAAGATGGCGGGGAAGACGCCGTGGGGGTTTGTGGATGGGTCGATGTAGTTCTGGAATGCGTCCATCGTGAGACCGTCTAGGCGTGGGATAGCGTTCGTGACGGGCGGCTCAAAGGTGGTTTCTTCCGAGAAGGAGGTGGAGGCATCCTGATATGGGGAGGAGTCGCGCGTGTACTTCACCCTTTTTGGCTCCCTTTCGTCCTCGTCATGACTGCCGCTCTCCCACGCGCGTTCTAGTAGCTCAAGAAACGAATTGACAGCTCTCCTTCCCCATCTTGATCCTGCACCCGCAACAACCAACGCCATGTCCAGCTCCCGCACCAATTCGTCCACCTCTCCGCTCGCCTCATCGTCTCTCAGCCCGCGCCTCAACCGTGAGCGGAGCACGCCAAGGTGGAAAGACAGGATACGCACATACGTGTAGAGCTCGCGCCAGCAGGAAGGCAGAATCTCAAAGCGGAAGGCCAGGAACTTGGCGTCTGCTACGACGAGGAGGTCTGCAAGGCGTTTCCGAAGGAGGGCCTCGTCGATGGGATGGGTGGGCGGCGTTGGTGGGGGGTTGTGGAGCGTAAGGACGAGAGACGCCTGGCGGCCGAGGAGAGATGTCATTGCCTTGCCGCACGAGGATATTGTGGAGCCATCGCGGGCTGGGGTGGGTGAGTCTCCTGTGCAGAGAGAGCGGATCCGCGTTGTTGCGCGCAGTAGCGCAACAAGGAGCTCGTCCATGACGCTGGTGTTCGACGTTACGTCAGGCTTGGGGCACCAATTATGCGGCTCTCCTAGTTATGGTGCTCTCTCCTCAATGGGCCGAGATTGCATAGAGATATGCGGCCCGTAGTGAAGGATGTGAGAGCTTGGGCGTTGGTGGAGAGAAACGGAGAAGTTCCCCGAGGTGGCTGTCGCTGCGTCTTGGATGTTCCTGAAAATGCGTGCTATTGGCTCTCGCACGTCCCGGCTGGTGGGAGGCGGCGGCGGGAAGGATCCACCGACCAGACCGTGGACAGCGGGTCCGGCTCGGGCCCGACCTTCCGGCATGGAAATGATCTTCTACAACGGCGACGGCGAATAGTTCTACACCTACGAGCAGACGAACCTCGGCGACAACCTGCAGGAGCATCAAGATCTACACAGAAAAGTTCCTGGAGCCGATAACCATGAACTCCCTGCAGGACGGGCGCGACAGGTACATCCAGGGCTGGGAGTTTGAGTATCGGGGCGAGGAGTGGACTACCAACGACGAGAGGCACTGTAATTAGCGTTGGCGAAGAAGTGGAGATAAGACGTGGCATCCCTACGTAGGTCCCTCGTACACGTGACGCTAGCGCGGGCTTCGTATCGTAGAAGTTGTCTACCATCCACCTGGAACGGGATTACCACTGCGGCTTTACTAAGAAGCGAGGTTCGGAGACAGGATTTAATAATCTCTATCGTTATTTCGTTTCTTTCTCGCTGTAACATCTAACGAGAGTATCTATCTTGCGAAAAGCCTTAACTTTATTTTAAGGGGGTTTTCAATCCGTCCAATTCCGTACGCCAGCCATGTGAACACCGTTTGTAATGTCGTGCCACCGGACGTTATATATGACGGCCGTAAATCATTGACCCAGCCGTATATCAACTCGGGCCATATCAACGCCATAAAATAAAAATAAAAGTAAAAATCCAGCCAGCACTCCAAGTGTTGAACAAATGCTAAACTCCCCGCCCTCAGACCCTGTGCAGATTAGCACGCACCTCAACCCTCCCTCGCCTTTCCCTTACCCTTTCTCTTCCAAGAACTCCCTTCACCTTCGCCCTCACCCTCCTCCTCGATCTTTAAAACCCCCAACCTCTCCCTCAGCGCAGGTATCGCCGCTGCCCCACCGACAGTCCTGGGCAATCCCGCGCCCTCATCTTCCCCCGCCTCGAGCAGCATCATCACCTCGGGCCCGTCCCAGAAGTGCTCGCGCCGCTGCCACCCCCTCAGGTGCGCCATCGCCCGCTCCCGGATACGCGCGTCGCTGCAGTTGTACACCACGAAGTGCACCGACGATATGATGCCAGCGTCGATGATGAACCGCCGCCCCTGTGCCTCCGGACCCATCGCCGCGAGACTGCGCTTGAAGTTCCCTACCAGCCGGACCACCTCCTCAAAGCCAGCCTCTACGCCAGGCTGGCTCGTGGACTTGGACGCCGACACCCAGGCAAGCTGCTTACAAGCTGTGACATGCAGCATCTCTATCCTCATCGACACTTCAGCCATGGTCCCTGGCCTCGGCGCATTTGGACTTTCACTAAACCTTAGCAGCCCCCATTCGAGGTCTCGCGCCACGCCGAGCAGCTCTTCACACTCTCGTGCTATGTCACCCTGTGGCTCAAAGTTCCACTCCCACGACAGGGCGCACGCGTCGCGGGTGAACTGTGACGCTGCGCGGTGTGCCGAAATGACGTCGCGCGGTGCATTGCCCGACTCCCGCAGATCCGCGATCGCGAGCCCGGCAGCCCGCCGCGCGCGGAGGAGCTTCAGGGCAATGGTGGGCCGGAAGCCCTCCTTGTAAAGGCACGCCGATAGTTCTAGCATGGAAAACATCTGCACCACGTAGTCGGTGTCACTCGCTAGTTGGCCTGTCCCTGCAAGTAGACCGTGCGGGTCCGCTAGCGCCATGAGGTCCTCTATCGGAACGGCGCTGTCAATGATGGCGAGGCCCGCGCGGAGATGTTGCAGCGACTCCTCCCAGTTTCCCAACAGACACTCAATGCCCACGAAGACGAGGCAGCACACCAGTGTGGTGGCCGTCACGCCCGGAGCGTCGCGGTTCATCTTCCCTAGAACTGTCATCGCTTGACCGTACTTATCCAGCGTGAAGACCTCGGTCTCCGACGCCGGCGCCCCTACCTTGCGGGGCTCCGCGAGGCGGTAGGTCCTAAACGCTGCGCCCAACGCCACGATGGCATGTCGGATGGCTGGTTCCTGGAGGCAAAGGTGCGGGATGGTCCACTTCCAGAAGGACGTGTCGTTGAGGGCATGCTGGGCCATGCCGTCCTCTGCGGCCCGCCGGAAGTCATGGAAGTAAGACCGCTCAATTTCGGTGCCTTCTATGTCGGGCGGCGAGGGACGGATGATGCGCAGGCCCGGGGTCGACGCGGCAGCTGCGGCGGCAGCTGCGTGCCAGTAGGGCGGCGGTGTTGGCGTTGTCGACGACGTGAGGAGAGAATGTCGCGGCAAGGGAGCTGAGGACGAGCTCATCACCGAGGGGAGGCGTGACGAGTACGCCAACTGGTTTTGAGACGGCCTCCGGGCCGCGGTGGCCTCGCTGTCGTAGCCGTCACATGTTCGGCCAGTTGAGGTGCAGCGGTGGCACGCAGGCTTTGTCTCGTCGCATTTCACTCGTCTGATTCTACGGGAACACGTCAGTTTTCTGCTTGTTTGTGGTGCCTGATATGTGGCACCATTAAGGGGAGAGACGACGGGATGGGAGAGGTGAGGGCGAGGTAGAAAGTGATTGACAGGACGGGATGCTGTAAGGGAAGGGGGCCTACCTACTTGCTGTTTGGGGGCAGGGCGGGAAGGAGAAGGAAACGTTAGTCAAGGTTTTTTCTTTCTTAGATCCGCAGTGCGCCCCATCTCGCCGAGAGCATCGCCCATCATGATCACCAAAGACAAGCAACAGGTGGGCCCAGTAAGACACCAGCCCCGGCAAGGGTAAAGGAGATATACGAATAGGAGATGCGCCGGGCCACAAGCCACATGCCCCGTTTCTTGGGGGCGGTAGGGGTAGGGTAGGAAAATAGCACGGTAAGATGGTAGGAAGTGGCTGATGCTCACCAGGTAATGCAACCGGTTCTGACCTTGGGCTTACTTGCCCGCTTCCTCTTTCTTGGCGGATCCTGTGATGCCTCGCGCTCGGAACTTGTCGCACTTCCGGTAGCGCCAAGGTAATGGTCCTCCCGGGGAACCCTCGTCGATGCAGGCCTCATTGCTCCTCCGTCCCTCTTTGGGAGGTGCAGATGGAGGTAGAAGTGGGAGGGATGATGAGAATATGCTGCTTGAAGAGGCCCTTGGGGCCTAGTGTTGCAGCCGGGACCGCTCTTTTATTCAGGCCCTTGGCCTCTGTTGTTTGGCCTCTTTGTGATTGTGTTGCGCAGAGAACGTTCCAGTACTATTACATGTCGTTATTGGTCCAGGGAGGTGGAAGGGGGTAAACCGGGATGAGGCTAATCCAATCCAGTAGTGTTGTGCGGATCGAGGCCCTAATCAGACATAGTCTCCGAGGTGGAACGAAGTTACCAGACCTCCGGGACCCTTTAATAGATGCGTGGATGCACAAGGGGGCCTCACGAGTCGATGGTAAGGCGGATGGGGCGCACAGGCTTATAGGAGGCAGGGAAGGCCGCCCGGGGGGGAGAGGGTCATATCAGAATAGAAGCAGAACACATCCGAGCGCCGCATCGCCACAAGAATATATGACAAGCCAAGGGAGCGTAAGATGACAGAGCTCAACACGCGGGCCTTTGTCTCCCTTTGTTTCTTTCAACGGCGCGAAACCCATGAGGGGCTGACCGGAGCGGGCAGAACCACTTCCGCGTCATAGCTTGGGACCCCTCGCCCGTCCATGCAGCCCACAGTCGTCATTCGCCTCGCGCTCAGCTCTAGATGCCGAGTCATGGCCAGCGAGAGCTTGGTACTGCAGGTACACTCGCCCCCCTCTCAGCTCGGCCGCACCCTCCATCCCTTTGCCCCGGAACCATCCACATGATGTTAAGAGGACCCGGCAAGCCCACCCTGTGGTAGGCACAGTGCTAACCAACCAAGGTAAGGTCGGAGAAGCGAAGGAATGCCTTTGCCACGGACCCTTGTCCGGGACTCCACACCGCCAGACGATTGGGAGGACGAGCGTTGGCCTCCCGGGCCCGACATGACCGGCCGCGCGGGTCGAATCGGGGCATTTCCGCTGGGTGGGCCTGGTGGGAGCGGGAGGACCGAATCGGAAGGGATTGGCTTTTATTCTTTTCATATATAAATTTATGTATAAAAAAAAAAAAAAAAAGGGAGGCAGACGCCAATCTCGTGCAACGACTTCTCATCTGAGCTGGAAAATCTCCTCATTTGTGCTCTTGGCTTGCATGATATGGAGGCTCCTACTCCATCGGCGGCTGGGCGTGGGATGTCCGTTATCCGCGGAAGAGCATGTAACATCGAATAAGAGACCACCCACGAGCAGCAGCGACAACGTGCGCGACTGAGAGCGCGCGACGGGCTCGAAGAAGCGGCGGTCCGTCGAACACGGGGGCTACTCTCGTGTTGGCAGTTGACTCAATCCTCGCCACGACGGCCGGCGATGAGCCCCTTGACGCCTCCCTCAGATGACCCTGCCTATTTCCCTGCCGGAAATGGTCCGCACATGGCACGAGGCGGGCCAAAAAGTTTGATCGCACGTCCCATTCGTCGTTGAACGACACTGGGAACTGAGAGGAGGACCTTACAATCGGTAACCAATAGCATGTCGGTGTGTCTCGGTGGTTGCCCCAAACGGGTATGGCCGTGAGAAAGGAGGGTAACAGAATTTTTTTTTAAAAAAAACAAGGAAAAAAAAAGAGAGAGAAAGAGAAGACTCAGAAGAGAAACCTGGAAATCTGTCAGCTGGAGGGGTACATCAGAATGCCGACAGTCAAAGCTGGCTTCACATGCCGCCACCCATCCGATCTCCCACATTCCTGGTTTTTTCGGAGAAAAAAAGGGAACAGGCAACGCGCGTAAAAGCAACGTCGGCGGAAAACCACGTTTTCGGCTCGCGACATGCATCGTGCATGAGGTGGCGTCTACGATCCCCCCTTCTCTTCGCCACTACTCTGTACCCTGCTGCATAACCCCCGCTCCAAGAGCTGGTATGAGAGACAGGGGGCGGGCAACGGCGTGGAATAACAGGGAAACGTGCTGCACAGGGAGACAGCGCAGCTGAGGCACAGCTGGGCTGGCACGCCTATCAAGATCTCATGGCCGCTGCAGGCCGCGCGGGATGTCCGCTATTACCGCCCCTCCAACGAAGTCTCGCCCCAGTACACCACAACGCCAGACCGCTCTCGCAACTGCAGACAGCAGTATGCGGGATATGGGAGCGGCACATAGAGTGGGAGGGGGGGGGGCAACCCAGAAGGCAAAAGAAAGGGGGAAATCCCTTCAAGGCTCACTCGGTATGCTGTATTCACTTCCCGCTCATGTGTTGGCCGACCCATAATGAATGGCCCTCGTGACCCCTGTTTAAACACCCGTTGAGCTGTTGGTGTCCAACGCATGTCGAGCGGCACAGGTGGCAAAAGAGAGCCATGTCCAGCTACAGGTGCCGCTGGCGCATCATGACCTTCTCCCTGTTACACAGCAGTGCCACCCAGAACCGAGAGGTCGGATACAGGTGTGTCTTCTGCGGTTGGTCGCCAAGGGGGGTTGGAGGCTCAGCCTTCGTGGCAAGATGCTGAATCTAATGCTCACCCAAGTGCTGCGTAATGATGTCAAATTTCGGTAGGGCCTGTACCACCTGTACCTCGTCGCCCCGAGAGCCAATGTCCCGCTGTCGCGCCGCGCTCCTCCGCTTCGCGTCTGAGCTCACCGCCGCGAATAGCACGGTAACTATCATCACACAAGGGTTAATTCTGACACGCACATTCCATATCACGCCCATCTCACGCACGCTCACCATACATGTACGAATAATAAAGCAGCTTGATGAAGCCTGTGTTCCCCGAGAGCCAAAACACTGAAGAAGATATTATAAGATGCGTCTCGAAATAAAGAATGCGTATTACCCAGGATCTCCGCTCTCGACTCCCCTTTCCCATGTAACCCAACGCCGTAAACAAAAGAATTCCCTATACGCTCGAACCACGAAACTCGCAACACCATCATAGAGACGCAGGATCAACCGTGGCATGATGCACACTCCCCACTTTCTTGCCGGCGTATCCCTCCACCGGACAAGCTATTCATAGCTCCCGGCTAGCTCGGCCGAGTCATCCACCCCGTTACCCGTGAGACTGGTCCTACCAACGTGACGGGTACCTCGTCGGCCCAAAACCCCTTGGAGTGGCTGTCGACCCCCTCACGGGGCTCGCGCGGGATCCCACTCCTGGTGTCGTAAGCCTCCTCGACTCTTCCTTTAACGGACTCCCTTCCTGCCACCTCCGCTGCTCCAGCGCAGCCATCTCGCGGGAGTTCCGCGGCGACCGCGTGGCGTCTGCATTCATCTCCCCCAGGCTCGCCGCCTTTTTGAGCGGCGACCGGGCGTGCGTGTAAATACCCATGTTCCCACCGAAGTTGAATCCTGTGCTGGTGCTCTTCGGCGTCGGAGCGGGTGCTGGGCTGGAGGGTGCAGGTGCGGCTGCGGGTGCGGGCGTCATCCCCGCCGCGGGGAGACTCTGCCGCTGTGCTGGGGTCCGCAGCTCATGTTGCATGGACTTGAATGTTTGGGGTTTGCTGACCTGCGGCGCGGGAGAGAAGAGGCGGGGATCTAAGACGTTGGAATGAGTGACCTCGGAGTTGACGTGCTTTGCGTAGTTTGGGTTCGGATGGGTCTGGAACTGCCTCGCAATTTGCGTCGTGGGCGTGCCAAGTTGGACATCGAGCGTTACGGCGTCGGTCTCTGAATCGACTTGCGTCGCCGCGTCGCGGACCACGGGGTGCAGTCGAGGGTGGACAAACTTGGTGTCGTACTCGTGGAGCACCTCGCGGTGGATGATAGACGTGTCCTTGACCTGCTGCGAGAAACGCGATTGCAGGAAGAGGAGCTGTGTAGAGAGGATGGTCTGCAGCACGAGACAGTTGAACACCGTCACGCTCGGGCGCTGGTCCAGGGTTGCGACGGGTAGGAAAAGCATGTAGACGAGGACGTGGCCAGGGCTGAAGAGGCAGAAGAGCTGGAGACAGGCCGGCAGCGGATCCCACACCGAGAGCTCCCAGACGTCGTTCTTCTTGTCCGCGTGTGCTCGCGACTCGGCCGTCTCCGTCGGCATGATGTTGGCCAAGAATCGTAGGGGTGAGGAAGCCGTTGGCTCAGACTGCACCTTGACCCTCCTTGCCGACGGCGTTTCCGGCATCCGCTCGATATTGGCTTCGAATAGTCGGTAGTGGCGCATTCTCGTGAAGGTGTAGAAGGCGTTGGCAAGCGATAGAGCCATGAGTGCCCATACAGTAGGATATGCCTGGGAATCACCACGTTAGTTTCTGAATTTGAGCCCACCGACACCGCCAGAGAGTCTTACAATAAACGGTATCCATCCCGTCCCTTCCTCATCACCGAAAACGTCGTCTATATCTTGACTCAAGCCGCCGGTATTTGCGCGCGCCAACAGGAACGAGATACTGGCAACAACACCCGAGCGGGTGCCCAGCGCCTTCGAATCCCACTCCCGCGTCTCGATCTCCTCAGAAAGCCATAGGAGAAAGTCCATCGGGTTCAGCATCGCGAGAATGCGGCTCTTAAGTGGCTGGCGCCGCACTAACCTCCTCGCCGGCGCCATAACGTCCGTGGAACTTGCTGGGCTCGTTCGAGGTGTTCGTCTCGGTGTTTGTTGGGGAAAAGTTCTCGTGGTGGGGAAGAGGACTCGCGTTGTTTGGAACTATCGCCCCGGTGACGAACCGTGCTCGCAGATTCGTTCCTCGGGAGCCAGACGGAAGGTAGTGCCTCGGGTATCTAAACTCTTTGGCCGCACTATGGTCATAGGACTTGGGTCACGTTTCCCCTGTGGACTAAATCTTTTAGAGACGTGCCTAGGTGTTCGTAGAAGAGCCTTGGTGGAATTCACGCTGGAATGCTCGAGGTGAATGCGTGGAGAGGTCGAGCTATGACCACCAAAATTGCTGTAGCATGTGCACGGTTCCTTCCCATTGGTGGGGCCAGCACGGTGGTGCGCTGGAGCTGTGCTGATAATAGTGTAACAGCAGGCATTAAAAACAATTAACGCCATGATATTCCAGCACTCCCTACCGCGCCATTCGAAAGTTCTCAGCGGAGTTACTGGACATCGACCAAGCTTCGAGCCAACCCACTTCTGCTCCATTACCTCATCCCCTCGAGCTTCCCCCATACGTCCTCTAAACAAGCCATCCACACCATCACCCCGCCAGACCCGATCGACCCCATCCTCCACCTAAACAATGTCGGCCGCCGCGGGTTTAGCGGACTTCAAAGAGCGCGAGTTCATCGCCGTCATCGGCGACGAGGCAAGCTCCAGCCTATCCCCACTGCTCGCCCTGGCACCCTTCTAATGTGTCGCAGGACTCGGTCACCGGTCTCCTCCTCGCTGGCATAGGTGTACGATCTCCTTCCTCCTAGTCCCTTCGCCTCAGCCGATGAAAAGCTGTGAAAGGCCTCTGTACTATGCAATGTCCCCGCTAACATCTAGCCCGCTTAGCATGTGACCGCCGGCCCCACGCCGCAGAGGAACTTCCTCGTCGTCGACGGCAAGACCGACACCCGAAAGATCGAGGAGGCCTTTGAGGAGTATACACAGACGAGGAAGGATATCGGAATTGTCCTTATAAACCAGCACGTATGGCGAGCCCCTCGGCCCCCCACGCTCGCATGATGAATCCCTCTCCACCTTTGCCATCCGATGCCCCCTGGCGAGCTCCACGCCCACCCTCAGATGGCTAACTTTTCCTACATAGATCGCGAACAAGATACGTCACCAGATCGACGCTCACAAGGCGGCCTTCCCATCCATCATCGAGATTCCAAGCAAAGACCACCCATACGATCCCTCGAAAGATAGCCTCATGGCGCGGGTGGAGGCGCTGATGGGCGCGGGTGGGAGATAGTTCGTTGCAGGCGTCACGGATGTAATGTATTCGTCGTTTCTAGCGCAAGGATTTACCAAATGCAATTCGGAACTGCTTTAGTTTGTGTAAACCCCCGAGCAATCTTAGATTCGGACTATATCCCGTTGTGGATTTAATGTGTGATTCGACCTCAACATCCCAAGAGAAGACAACCTATGCATGCAAGCGGCGGGGTTCATCTATCCCGACCGCCGGTTGAGACGATCCATCCGCACCAACTACTGTGTAAACGATAGCAAGAAGGCGAAATAGGAATCAGAAACCATAAACGAAAACTCGTAAACCCAAATCGCGAGCGTAATGTTGTGCGTCTCCATGCATTTCATATGACTGTTTCCAAACCCGAAAGAACGCTTCGTACACGGATGCAAGTATCGTAAACGGCACTAAACAACCTTCATAGCTCAAAGTTCAGACCAAAGCCCTCGCGCGAGAAGACAACAGTTGCCTGAAGGCAGGTGATAGGCTCGTCGTCCTTCGTGAAGACGTCTGCGTGCACAGTGTATTTGCCCTAGACAAGCCCGTATGTTAGCCTGTGTGTTCGACAAGTAGAGGAATAAACATGCTTGGTGTAGCGGTAGGCACTTACAGGAGGAATCTCGGCAGGAAGGGCGACGGACTTCGTGATGGAGAGATCCCCCTTCTCTATAGGACACTCGAGGTCGACGTTCGAAATTTGTTCGCAGAGATCGGCGCTCGTGCTAATAAGGCGGATAAGACCGTATTTGACCTGGAGGAGGACGTAGGCACCCTCCTCAATGTCCTTGGACGTGTGGCCGGTGGCCTTGATGACGAGCTCTTCACCACTATTGGATGACGGTTTAGTATCCACAGGGAGAGACGAGTGGGACAGGGTACGGGATCTACTCACGCAAGGGGGGGGTTAGGTACGAGGTCGACGCTCTCGATTGTCAAGACATCGTCCGAGTGATCGGGTTTGCAAAACTCCAGCGGAGAGTCGCCCGGAACCTTGAGGTCGTCTCCCACGCCTCGCCTCTCAACGGAAGCTACCGCCGGCGCTAGAGCCGCTGATAGGATCGTGAGGGCGGTGGAGAACCTCATCGTCGAGATGGATTTATCCCCGCGGGCGGCTAAGCGTTACGGAATGGGAGAGAGTTTGAAGGTCTGGAAAGTCGGCGGCGAAGGATACTTCGGTGAAGCTTCTGGCTGATATGGGGGTGACGCAGGGTGAGGTCGAATGTGAGGCAGTTGGCCGGGCGGTGGAATCCCAGAGGCAAGAGGCAGGGACCGCACGTCATGGGGTTTGAGTCTGGGGGGGTGTCCCCTCACAGGATTGGACAGGTCAGGTGGAACGGCACGTTGGTGGGACCATGTGAGGGTATGATTGGCTGGGGATGGCATTATCCTGCTCACAAAGGCAACAGCAGGCTCGAGGTGGCGGCAGCATTTCGCCGCTCTCGGCACGCAGCGTACGGAAAAGCTTCGGTGCCTCTGGATTATCGCACCAACTATTCCAATGAACCGCTCTTATCAGTTACTCTACTCCGGCCAAGCGTATCGCGGTCCCGCGGCGGATCCTAGGCGGCCGATTTCTGTTCCGGAGGCATTTCCTAGGAAATGGTGCTACCCTCCTGTCACACAGGTTGTTTTCATTGGCTGCTTGTGCTGGGGCTACCTTGTACTCGACGCTGGTGCTCATATACGTTGGGTTTTAAGACTCGTCCATTTTTCCCCTTTGATTCTTCTGCGAACTCCTTCTAGAATAGTTAAAAGGGTTCGAAAGCGCGGGTATGAGGCTAGTTTCATTGACCCTGAAAAACAACGCTTGTTACCGTGGTTGCTGCTTTGGATTCGGAGTCGAAAGTCTCTGGCCCGGCCGTGTGATGAACTTAAAATAGATGATACACATAAAGCATGGCAGCGAAGGGGTCTGGAAACTGCCCGGAAGGCATTGCTCGATGTACAAGTACTGGTACACGGGAAATAGTGGAAAGACGGGATCGGATCGCTTGCGGACTCAACTTAAATGGACCGGATGGAGTTGATGGCCGCTTGTCTCGAAGTTGTGGCTGCGTCTGCCCGTGATACACATGCTACTCTTAGAGGGAAAGGCCTTTTGCATGGGCGGACCCATCTCAGCTATTCGCGTGCTGTGGGAGTATGAGTCTCAATGAACTTATTTGCATCTGAGTCATCCTGTCAACCTACAGGTCCAGGTCGGGCAAGAACGGCTGACGGCGGTTTCCGCACATTGCCCTAGAAATTGCCAAACGAGGCTAACCACCGGGAGATCGGTTATCAAGGCCGAGTCCAAAGTCGTGCTATTTTTGAAGGCATATGAGCTTCTCTTCGGATATGTGTTGTGAACTTGGGGCCCCAAGCCCAGCGTATCTAATCTCCCCACCCATATGCAGAATTTCCTACCGATCGCGGACTAACAATCGCGACATCGATGACCGCCAAGGCTCGAACTTCCTCTTCTGCTAGTTCTGCCCCACCATCCCACCATCCGAAAGTCCACATCATAGCCGGACCCCGCGAAAATTGACTAACAAGCGGCCCTTTTCAAGCCCACCTGCCCGTCTCATGAAACGGGACGACGAGATTTTTCTTCTCTTACCCTCGCTTCGCTGCAGAGGTGTCAACAGCTCCTCAAAAGACTTATATTTGGAGGTCTAACCCCATATCGAACGACACAATGGGATCAATTGACGTGGTCCTCGGTGCTGCGTGGGGTAAGTCCGCAGTCTTTTTTATTTTTTATTGCACGCATTCCCGACGCCTGCCCCTCACCCGGTCGTGGGGCTACCTTTTGCGGCCGGAAGAGGGGAGGCATCAGGATGTGGGCGAACTCGTGTCCGACGAAGAAGCTAACCACTCTTGTTTTCTCGAACCATAGGTGACGAAGGCGCGTGATTTTCCCGATGCGCACTCCTGCGGCTCCCAATACTAATACTGCCTTGCAGGGAAGGGAAAGCTGGTCGACATTCTATCAAGCCAAGCGCAGATTTGCGCTCGCGCTCAAGTACGTACATACACCTACTATGCCAGTAGTTCCTCGCGGCTCAGGAGTCAAGGAGCTTCTGGCAGCCAATTCGCTCAGCGAGTGTTTTGCGGTTCCTGCCGAATGACGAGTTCTACACGACAGCGGCTTGGCCATGGACTGTCACTAACTCGTCGCGCTCATTGCGAGCGCGGTTGCCGTAGGGAGGCCACAATGCCGGTCACTCCATCGTCGCGAACGGTGTCAGCTACGATTTTCATCTCCTGCCCTCCGGCCTTATGAACCCCGACTGCCTCAACCTGATCGGCTCCGGTGTTGTCGTTCACGTGCCGACGTTCTTCTCTGAGCTCGAGACGATCGAGAAGAAGGGCCTGAAGAACGTCCACGAACGCATCTTTATCTCTGACCGATGCCACATTGACTTCGACCTCCACTGCGCCGTCGATCAGGCCGAGGAGATTGAGCTGGGTGCCAACTCCATCGGAACCACGAAGCGCGGTATCGGCCCCTGCTATGCCTCCACGGCCACAAGGAGCGGAATCACCATTAGCGAGATGTTCCGTCCTGAGCTTTTCGAGCGCCGACTTCGCAACCTTGCTGCCGGGTACAAGAAGCGATTCGGCGACGCCCTCGTATACGACGTGGATGAGGAGATTGAGCGTTTCAAGGGCTACCGCGAGAGGTTGGCGCACTATGTCGTCGACGCTGTGGCCTTCGTCAATGACGCCCAGCAGAAAAACACGCGCGTCCTCATTGAGGGCTCTCAGGCGCTGATGCTCGATGTCAACTATGGCACATGTACGTCTAGTCGTACCGCTTTGACGGGAAGGAAGCCGGACAGGCCTACCTACTTCTATTTAATCCAGCACTCCCATCCCCCCTATATGAGGCGGCGTCAATGGCAGGGTCAAAACTCTAATGCTTTTGGTATCGAACAGATCCATTCGTTACTTCGTCGAACACCGGATTGGGCGGTGTTGTGACTGGCCTGGGCCTCAACCCGACGAAATTCGGGAAGATCATCGGTATCGTAAAGGCCTATACGACGAGAGTCGGCGCTGGACCATTTCCCACCGAAGACACTGGTGATGCTGGGACGCATCTTCAGGAGGTTGGCCGCGAGTGGGGTGTAAGCACTGGCCGCCGGAGACGATGCGGTTGGCTCGATCTCGTGCAGGTGAAGTATTCGCACATGCTGAACTACTACACTGTCCTGTAAGTAGCGCGTAGGGTGCCGCGGAGGGGTTTGTGCAAGTCGTCATGCCGGTTGTAATGGCTAACGTATGCTCTCAGGAACATCACGAAGCTGGATGTTCTAGACGGCATGGACACGATCAAGGTGGCTGGTAAGTCCTAACATCGTACCCACAAACCTTATCGATGGAATGCAAAGACTGACATAGACACAAGTTGGCTACAAGGACCCCGAAACTGGGGCGGAGCTGCCTACATTCCCCGCGGATATGGAGCTGCTGGAGAAGGTTAAGGTCGTGTACCACGAAATGCCCGGCTGGAAGACGTCGACAACGCGGGTCAAGAAGTTTGAAGACCTCCCCAAGGAGGCGCAGGACTACATCTCCTTCATCGAGAAGTACGTCGGCGTGAAGGTCCGCTGGATTGGGACGGGTCCGGGACGCGAGGACATGATAGATCGTGGGGATTAGACCGTATGGTGCTTGACGGCCGGACAGATGCGGCTCCGGGCGGAAGTTTGATCTCGCCTGTGTGGAGGGCATTGTAGAACCATACGAGAGCAGTCGTTGACTCGCACCGTGCTAAGTTTCCAAGAACAAGAACAAAAAGAGCTAGAAGCTAGAGCGTCTACGAAGCAAGTAGATCAATGGAGTAGCATTCCCCCCAATGCAAGCGACACCCTTGTTCTGTTGAGCACGAAACAATGATATAAGGTACGCGACTGGCGTTCATGACCATGGACAGAAATGCATCTTTTAGTAGCCTCGCGGGTACGAATTTTGACGCTTTGGAGACTATTGAAAGGGTAAGTATACTGCGGTATTTCATCCTCCAAGTGTCACGGCCCAATGGCGGGGCAGGGCCTGCGGCAGGTCCTGTAGCGGTACAAGGACACATTGTGCAGCTTGTATCAAAAGCGACGTCTGCTTGCAGCTGATGCTGCAAGCACGAGGTTACTGAGTAAGTTACCGGCCAGGCGCTGTCAAGTTATGCATCTAGGCCAGGTGGATAACATCATTCCTGCACTGAAATTATCCGTATCGAATGGTGGGCTGAAGCGGAGCTGGAAGGGCTTGCTGCTTGTCGCATTTGGGAATTAGGGTCATCCCGAAACCCCCTTTACTCAGTTGTCCTCCTAAACACCAAGGCAAGAAGAACTTGTGGCCACTGTTACCTTCCTCACGTCTATTGTTCCCAGTCCCCATTCCCACACTTTAACACACAAAACCCAAGAGGCCACGCCTGCTCTTTCTTACACTCACTTGTGAGAGCCCTTATTGTTATTCCATTTCTAATGCTGTCATTGTCATCACTATTGCTTGCTACTCAGACCTTCTGTTTTCAAAATACCTCGCTCATTATTATATGCCCCCCCAATCGTCCGACCACAAGTTCGCCTGGTGGCGGGGTCTCGCTCATTTTCCCCAGGCAGAAAGGGCTTTGAAGCCTCAGGCAGCAAGCGCAAGATCTTCCTGCACTCGCGGTTGAAATGGCTTGCCGAAGTCGCACCCCGCCCAGAAGGAGCCACCGCTCTTTGGGTTTAGCGTCACCAGGCTGAGTACTGGTACTTCTTTCATGAGCACCACCCACCGAGGAGAACAATGACCAGGGCCCCCTGGACGCCCAGGCCATTCAGCACTTGGCATTCCGGCCCCGCTCATAAACCGGCATCTGCAGGTGTCGTTGTTCTAGGTACTTCCAAGCTCCCAGTCTTTCCTCGACGTTTTTTTGTGTCTCTTGTTCTAGCTGTATCCATCCAGTACTAGTGTTCTGCGCGCTCCAGCTCAAGTCAACGCTGACTCGAAATGAGGGGGCTGCATGCTCTTTGTTCCAGCTTCGCCCACGGCGTCGCCGAATCTGCGCAAATGGCGAGAAGCGATCAGATACGCCTCCAGATGCTCCAATAATTTTAATCTCGACCGAACCTGATACTCGTGTCCGTGGACAAGTTCTCTGTCGAAGCATTTGGTGTTCAATACCCGAGGCGCGGCGTTGGGAGTTCGTCCGAGATACCGATCGCGGGTACTTTTATGAACGAAGTATGAGGTACGCGTCGCCTGGCTGGAATGTGTTTTTCGCAGAGCTCCTTACACTTTGATCGCCCCTTCACCTCACTAAAATGGGCGCTCCAGCAATGCCAACCTCGCGCCTCCACGCACTTCTCAGCAACCAGTCAGTGGCCACTTCTGGGGCTCTCTGCTTGTTGAGTCTGCAACAGCGCCCGCACCTGTCCCCCGTCTCATTCACGCTGCCTGCTCGCACGCCCCAATAACATGACCAAATTTTATCCTTAGTCAGTACCTCCTCACACACCCGTCCCTCGCACAGGACACGCCCTCGTCCCGCTCCACTACTCGGTGCGCTTCCTGCTGGCGCTCATAGCAGCGGTTCCCACACCCGACCCGGTCTTTCCTCTCTTCCGTGTTTGTGGTCCCCCCCTCTTCCTTCCCTTTCCACCCTTCAATCACCATCGCTCTTTCTCTTCGGCTCGATTACCACCGGTCGCGATTTCTTCTCCTATCGGATCCGTCTTGGAACTCACGCGCTTCGTCCAAGCATAGCCTTTTCTCGTACCGACCCCCCCCCTTTATTAGGCTTTCGAACCTGCGCTTCGTTCGCCCCTCCCCCAGGCGCGATTCTTCGTTCTCGTGATCTAGCCCTCATTCCTCGACCATCACGACCGCGCGAACCTGTCTCATTGTCACGACAACCCCCCTCTCACGGCGCCCGAAAGCTTTGGATTGTTCAGCAGTCCTAATCCGTCGGACGTAATTTCTTCGCTGAAAACACGCCGTGGCGCCTCCCGACTCTTCCTCGTTTTGAGAGCAGCAATCCTCTCACCGACCCTCGATTTCCTGCGTGCGCTTGGGATCCATCGGGCTCTGTTGCGGTCTCCCGACCTTAGCCCTTCTTTATCTCGATCTGTCCTTCTCCGAGCGCGCGTCGAGACCGGCGTCGACATGCTACCCAAACGGCACCGGTAAAATCTGCTTCCAGACACGCTAAACCTCGAAGCCATCAAGTCGCCTCACGAGGTCGTCCTCTCGCCCTTAGATTATGACCGATAAATTGCCGCCTCTGTCAACGCAGATCGCGAATCCGAGTCAGATCCTCTCCGCTCCGACAAGCGCCGTCCATTTGCCACCCGGCAAGGACCTCCCGCAGAAGGTCGAAAGCGTAGAGGAAGAGCCGTACACGATCAAGTGTATCTGCAATTTCCCTGACGATGACGGGAACACGATTTTTTGCGAGACATGCGAAACCTGGCAGCACATCGACTGCTTCTATCCCGACAACCGTGAAGAGGCTCTCCGCGAGAACTTCACCCACTCGTGCCACCAATGCACTCCCCGTCCCCTCGACCACAAGAGAGCAATTGAGAGGACGAAGAGGTTAAGAAACCCGGCAGCTGAAGAAGGGGCATCGGATAAAAAACCTAGACGTCCCGCTTCCAAGAGCCACAAGAAGAAGCTCAAGCCGAATGACCTTCAATTGAACGGCACGCACTCAGCCGAGGAGACCTCAAAGCATGCGAGCCCTAGCGATCATCATCCTCCAGCGAAAAGACCGAAAACGTCGCATCGGTCGTCGCACTCCATAAGTTCGCAGTCAGCAAAGAAGAGTCCGTCCATTGGCAACGCGAAGTCTCAAACCAATGGCCATCAACATAGCCCTGTTGCGACACCTCCAGACCTTCCGCTCGACTTCGAAATTCACAACTATTCTGCCAGCTTCTTTTCCCTTCATAGCGAAGAGGATGTGCAGATTGTGGGGAACAATTCGTTCGTGAGTCTCTCGGTCTCGAACAAAATGTCATCATGGCTCCACGACCGGGAAAGCCTCAAAACCGATTGCGGTCAAGAGTTTAAGGACGTGTTCCAAAAACTGCCATCCGATATCGAGTCCCGGAAACGAGCGTTACGCGTCGAGCAAAAGCACTATTCTCCGACACCCAATAGGAAGTTGCGGTTGCAGTACCTGTCGGCGCCTTCAGCTATCGAGAAGGACGCTCCGCTGATGGAGCTGAACGGTCAAATCGGCTTCCAAAGCAATTACTGCTCGAATCCCGACAACCTATGGAAAGAGCTTACATCGCCCCTCCCATTTGTGTTCTTCCATCCGATGCTCCCGCTATGTATTGATACGAGGAAGGAAGGCTCTGAGGCGCGGTACGTAAGACGGAGTTGCAAACCCAACGCTGTCCTCGACACATTTCTATCTGGAGGATCGGAGTACCACTTCTGGCTCGTTAGCGATCGACACATTGCTGCAAAGGAGCAGATCACCCTCCCTTGGGACTTCAGGTTCCCCAATAAAGAGAAGGCACGCCTCCTTTATCTTCTGGGTCTCGGCGATGATGAGATGAGCGGGGCCGATCAGTCGGAGATGGACGATACTGAATACCAGCACATATCGGCCTGGCTTCATCGTCTCCTCTCCGAGTATGGTGGGTGTGCATGCGACTTGGGGAGCAACTGCGCCTTCGCGCGCTTTCACCGCCATTATCTCGGCCGGACCCAACCGAAGGCGAATGCCCCCAGGAAGAAGCGGAAAGCAAAAACACAGAACGTCTCGCCTACAAGTACGGGACATGCCACGAATAGTCGGGCCGCTAGTGAAGGCCGCCTCGACGACGGTGCGGAAGCCGACGACCGATCCATATCATCAAGAAGCAAGCCACCGAGTCGTGATCGAACACCGATGCGGCAAGGCTCCTTTGACCAACTAGGGATACTGACGGAGCCTACCGATCGTGACAAACGCAAGGTCGCTATGGCTGAGGATACGTTCCGCAGAATGGAGCAGCAGCAACACCAACAGGTGCCAAAGAAGAAGAAGCGGGCATCTGACGGATCTACCTCAGTCAAGTCCAAATCTGGCCGGACTGCATCCAACAACACTACTCCGAACCTTGCCAACGCTGTTCAATATGTGGACACTGGAACGTCGCGGAGCAAGTCTGGATCTCCTGCCACCGCCATTTCTCCCCGTGCGCAGTTCCCTCCGTTTCAATTACATGGGAAGGACGTTGTGGGCCGACAGCCTCGGCAACAACCCTCAGCTCTACCGCGCTCGAATTATTGCGACGCATCCGTGCAGACTGATCCGGTTGAAGGCGAGTGGTTCAGCGAGCCAACCCCTAGTCCCAAACCTCGCCGACGGGTCATTTCCCTTTCGCAACGGCTGCTCAATAATCGTCACCGCCAGAGGATCGATGAAGAGGACCGCAGAAATTCTCTAGCGCCGAGCAATGAGCCCAGCGCCATGGATGTCGATTCGCCCGCAACAGACCGCAAATCGGCATCGAGCTCCCCGGTACTGAATAAAGATACGGTGTCTGCGACGGCGACATCCCCGCCCCCGGCTGCCGCAGATGTGACAATGACAGATGCTACGGCTAGTAGTACAGGTCCGACTTCTTCTGCTGTTGGAGCTCACGACCCAGCGAGCCCCGAACGGCCGAAGGCGCCAGATCTGCGGGTCAACATGCCACCAGTACCGGCATTTCCAAACTCTGTTACCACGACTCCACACTCGGCGACAAGCTCTATCATCCAATCTCCGTTCTCTGCCAACAGTCTCACAAGCCCTCTAAACGGGATTCAACCGAGTCCGGTAAAGAAGAAGCTCAGCCTGAGTGACTACAGGAAGAGCAGAATGGACAAGGCCGCAGCGGGAAAACCGTTACTGTCCGTGAAGGCAAACCTCGACGAAACGAAACCCCCTTCCCTCGATTCAATCCCCGAGCCACAAACGGACGAAAGATCTACCCCAAACGGCTCATGATGCCGAGTTACGCATTACGTTTCATGTCAACTATTCTTTTAATCGAAGGGCCCTTGTATTATACCAGTTTATAGAAGTATGGTTCCCTTCCAGTTTGTTTTCGGTTCTATTTCTATGGATGAGCGGCGCTGGTGGCCTTCTCGACTCGTTGTATCGGTTCTACGCACTTTCGACCGCGCGTTCTCGGCCTTCGACTTGGCATCAAGACCAATTACGACTTCCGGACACTGCTCATTTTCTCCTTTCTCCTGGCTTGTCGGACTAGGCAGCGCTGGTGTCAGGGGCGACTTCTGTGCTTCTGTTATATACCTCGCCACTACCTTGTTGGGGACGTTTTTTTTTTTCCACTCTTCAAGACCGAAAATGAGGCGGGTTCGGACGGTATCGAGAATGAGGGTCACGGAATCGGACGGACAGGCAATAGAGCCCCATGATTCTTTGTCTGATTTTGAATCTCAGCTTGGTGTTCTGGGAACGGGAGCGGGATATGGGCTCGGATTTCGGTTTGGCATGGGTTCAGGGAGGACGGTTAACGGCGAATGGAGGAGGTCTTTTTGATGCATTCCTGTGTATTTGTACTTGAGCGACAGGTGGTTCAAAATTTGAAGGTCAGCTGGCTTCCTTTTGCCTCCCTTGACAAGCATTTTTGATTCACGGTTGCCCATCGTGTGAAGGTCCTGATGTGTTACTTCTTATCACTTGATATATACATCTTACACGACGTCACCGCGCTCCAGCTTGCGCCCATGCCCTTGCACCTTTCCCCCTTGTACACAAATAGTACTCTTCGAGTTCTCAGATACTATCCTTCCCTCTCCCTTGTATCACACAAAGATGATTAAAACTCTACCTACATGCGCTTCATTTCCCCCTGCATACATGAGAATCCTCCCATCCCACCATATTTTTTCCTCCCACATACAGTGCTCTTCCTCGCTTCGATCCTTTACTCAGCCACGCGTCATGCCGAGGTTATCCTCCTTAAAGATTAACAAGGCGAGACTGTGCCTTACGAACAGGCCCGCGAGCCCCAGACCGGCCTGCAGGAGTGTGACTTCGACGGCGAGGCGCTGTTCCCGCATGGGCCCGCGTAGGACGAGCCAGAGGTTCAAGAGTGTCAAGTTGCTCGTCTCAGTGATGCGACCCTCCTTGTCCGTCGCGAGCTGCAGAAGGCGGAACCGCGCGAGGAGGTGTAGGATAGGCTCTATAAGGCGGTGGGGCCGGCGCTGGCCCCAGTCCGTGATAGACGGCTCGAGGAGACCGGTGCGGGCGTTGAGGCGCGGGAGGCGGTGGCGGGGGCAGGGGACGAGCCCGAAGACTTGCGGGGCAGAGTAGGCGAAGTTGAGGAGTTGCGGGACGAGGAGGAGAAAGAGAGTCTTGGAGAAGTGGCCGAGGATGGAGACGACAGCGAAAACCATGCCAGAGAAGTAGCAGTAGGTGTCGCCAACGAAGACGCGAGCGGGGAACCAGTTGTAATGGAGAAGGGCGAGAGAGACGCCAATCCAAGGGAGAAGGAGGTAGAGGGAGAAGAGGTGAGAGTCGGTGGCCGGGTGGGGGTAGGGCGTGAGGATGTAAAGGGTATCATTAAGGACAAGAAGTAGGGCGATGACGATAGACTGAGAGACCTCGATGCCGTTGATGCCCGCCAACATGTTGATGCTCTGGGGGCAGAACATGGCGACGCAGGCCATGTAGAGGTAGTAGAGGGGGCCCAGGTCGAAGAGCTCACCCAGATGTGGCTGAAGCGGGATGGGGATAACGACGGAAGTGACGTCGAAGTCGACGAAATAGATGACCAAGATGGGAATGGAGGCAAGGCCGGGAATCCACCACTTGTGGCGCCAGCGGATGTCGAAGAGATCGTCGCCGAATCCGAGGAAGGCGATCGTCTGGAGCGAGATGATTGCTGAAAGGTAGGACGCAAGCTTGAGACATAGTAAGTGTTGGATCTGGGGACATGATCCGGGTGTGTGTAACTCACCTTGCTATGAGGGAATCGATGCAAGAAACGCCCCTCGTTCACATACTGCACCTCAAGCACCACATCCCTGTTCCCGCCGCCACTCGTCGCCGCCACAATATCCTTATAAAATGGAAACGGAATGAAGACGATGATGGCGATGAGGTACACCACAGCGCACACGGCGCCCATGCACTCAGGGATCTCGGGGCGGCCCGGCTTGCAGAGGTCACGTCCTTTGAAGCCGTGGGACACGAAGGAGGGGGCCAGCCAACGGATCATGGCGTAGGCGAGGCTGAAGGCCAGCATGCTGAGGGCCAGGGAGGCGACGAGAGGCTGGCCCGGGTCGGAGGTAAGGGTCTTGGCGAGGAGGGAGAGGGCCGCGACGGAGAGGCCGAGGTGGGTGAGCGTTTCGGTATGTGTGAGAGTTGGGGGCAGGGGAGGAGGCATCTTGGCGGTGGGAGGCTTCGGTCTCAGAGGCCTATAGGTGTGTTCGTATTCGGAAGTGAGGGCAATGTGTAGGTAGTGCTGAGAACAACCGGCCTCTGAGCTATTGTTGCTGGGAGCTGACTTCCACCGCAGCCTCCAAAGGGCGTGGTGAAGAAGGGTGAAGAGGTGCTAGTGTGTCAAATAGCAAGAGCCAAAGCGTTGAAATTTTCCAGACGTGCTCATTTTCCTGGCCAGGTCACACCTAGTGTTTGGAGCCATATAAAGCACATGTGGTTGCCAATGGCAAGTGGGAAGGAATGTGTGAGGTGTACCTCCCTTCTTTCTTAAAACGCGGTGCCACTACAGAAACGCGGTGCCACTTCAATGACGTGGTGGCCCAATCGCAGAGGGACAGGTACACGATTAAGGATGAGGGGTGGGTCAGTGTGGGTTATGTAAGTCGACATCAAGGAACTCATCAAACGAGGCATGTGGGAGTTGAGCAATAGCTTCCCACTATCATTATCGATCCTGGTTCATACGATTTTCATTCCACAGTTCTCAGGCAATCTAGTTCAGATGGCAACATCTTTCGAATGCGATATGTTATAAGCTCTTGTCCATTAGAGCAATCAATGCATCAACGCCAGTCCCTACTATTAGATGCCTTGTGGTATCAATGCAGTCCGTCACCGTTCGTTTCCATCCGAGGGTAGGCCCTGCCCCTCATAACGCTAAACCAACCCAGAACGCCTTATTCCGGAACCATTATACCAAGTCCCACTTCGCTAGACCCGCCCACGCCATGCCAACTCTTCCCTTCAGCCTCAAAAACTCCTCCTTCGTTACCCCTCTTCCGTCATTGTTATTGAACGAAGTAAGTGCAACCAGAGATACCGACTGCCCTGGCGCACCGAGATCCCTTGCGTGTATGTCAACCCACCACCAGTAGCCGTCCGTCTCGAGTGGCACACGATCGCCCTTCCCCCCGTTGGCACCGTTAATCGTCAGCAGAAACAAATATGGCTTTCCCTTTCCGTGCTGTTCGTGCGTCCAGTGCTCACACACTTTGGACATCTGGAATCGGACAACGTCTCCGCCATGTACAGAGATGTGTCGCTCCGCAGGGGCCAGCGTCCACCCCGCACAACCCTCCTCGTCCAGCTTGCCATATTTCTGTACAGGCTCGTCGTCATTCACACCGCCACGGTAGTACTCCTCCCATGATACGGCCCTCTGGTCCTTACGGAAGAAATACCGCTCGTCCGAGGGGTAGTGTCGCTGTCCGAATACCTCGTTGGTAGCGGAGAACTGTATGGGTGTGAATTTCCTCGTGTACGTGCGCGCGTTGGTGTCGACATGTCCCGCTCCCCAGCACGAATCGAGCAGCTTCCACTCCCCGCCGTCGATGCGCACGGCGTTCCACGCATGGCCGGTGGGTTTCTTCGGAGGAACGGGCTCGCCTTTCTTAAGCGCCTTGTAGCCAGCGCCCTTGCCGTGACCGGAGACTACGATACATTCCATGCCCGCCTGAGTGGCAATAGCCTTGTAACCACCAGCGTATCCCGCGCAGACAGCTTTTCCTTTGAGGATGATATCGGCAGGGCCGGCGCGACGATCGACGGTGCCGTTGCAGAAGTTCTCATAGTCGTAGTCGACATTGTGGTGGAACCACGTGAAAATAGCGCGCGCCTTGTCCGTTAGCGAGGGGAAGGGGTCGCAGAGAACGCGGGCGAGGAAGCCGATGGGATCGTCGCGGGGAAGGGTCTCGCGTGGGTACTGGCCCGCGACAGCATCGGGCGCGGAGAAGTCGCGGCATGTGAGACACGATGCCGCCTGCTCGGCCACTTTGCGGGCCGCGACGGAATCTATTTGGGCAGCCGACGGCCGCGACGCAAGCGGAACGGGCGGGGGCTCGTCGTCCGCATATCTGTCGGTGGTAGGAATAGGCGGTGGGTCGCGGCTGTGACCGTTCACACCATTAGGAGTGTTGCGGGAAACTGGGCGCGGCGGGGGCTTGACGGTTGTCTCTGGGCCGGGAGGGAGGCGGCGTGGGGTCGCCGGTTTCGACGCAGTCTGTTGTTCGGGAGCAGCTGGGGATTTGGCAGGTCTCGAGGGTAGGCGAGGTGGCAACGACGGCCTGGGCGGCGGAGGCTCAATGTCTCGACCGTCGGATGCCGCTTTGACACCCTTCTTGCCCGTTACGGCGCCACCGTTCACCTTCTTCGCCTCCGGTTCTCGCTTGGGGGGCAGAGAGGGCAGACTCGCGGGATCGTATGGTGGGGGCAACCTCCGCCCATCATTTGACACCACACTCGTGTTGGAAGAAGCGATTGTTCGGCCAGCCGATAGATTTGATGCCGTGGAATTATACGAGATCTCCGACGACGACGAGTTCCGTCGAGGCTCTGCCGGTGTCTGGGGCTGCAAGGTCGTCGAACGGCGAGGGGGTAGCGCGGGTGTCACGGGGTTTGGAGCAACCGGCTCGGCGGGGGGGCGTGCCGGCGGCCTGGGCGGTAATGAGGGGGTTGTCCTGGGCGGTGGCAGTTGTGGCTCGCTCTGAGCTGGCGGTCGAGTAGGCCTCGGGGGCGGGGCAGGCTTCGATGCTGGTCGAGGCGGCGGAGGCGGGCGTTTAGTATTCTGCTCTTCTGAGGCGAAGTTTTTCTGTGCATTCAAGGCAGCGATCCGCTCAGCGAGGGTGGTGTACTGCGGCTCGTCGACGTCGGTCATGGCTGCTAGGAACGGGACGGCCCTGGATTCTGCTGCGGTTTGTTGAGACGAGAGATCCCCAGCCGCGTCCTCACTGTAAAGGGTGACCGGTCGCTAGCCGAAGCGGCGATGCCGCAACTGTATATATAAATAAAACGAGTGTGGAGAGGCGGTGCGATGGTATGTTGACCGCTGGACTCAGCGATTATTCTTATGTGAGTTGTGTCGGGGTAAATCGTTCGAGGGGAGAAGAGGAAAGGGGGGACGCGAATCAAGCAGGAATTAGCGGAGTGGGTTGGTTCCTATTTTAGCACTTCGCCCCCTGAAGGATTGCGGATTGAGGGGACACCGTCGGACATTAGCGCCGGACCTCAACGGATCGACTAAAGATCGCTTGCAGTGCCGCTGTGGGGCCGTGTGGGCTAAGCAAGGCGGAACACATAATTTGATGGACATCGCCTTGTAAGGCCAAGAGTTCAAGACCGCCCCCACAATGAGAATGATGGGGTGCGAGAAAAGCTTGGCAGCGGCCAAGGACATGGAAGGAAGACACGGACAGGAACTCGTCGGAAAGGTCGTTTGCTTGCCCGAGGAGCAGAGCACAACGAGTGTTACGGAGCACAAGCTTGTTTCAGATGCAGTTCGTGGTTGTCTGTCGTCCCCGCATGGGCGAGTCGCTCAGTAGGTTCGGACGTTTAGTCGCCGGGTAATCGAGCTCGGGCTAGTGGGTGGCAGCCAAACGCCGGCCGGGGCCGTTGCAGGACACGGAGGATAGAACCCAGGACACCCAACCAACACCAACCAGTTACCGGCATCGCCATAGTGGGAGGGGGGCGGGGCGGTTGCCAAGCGGGCGACAGGACCATAGTTCGAATTGGTGGACTAGGCCACCGCTTCTAACCACCGGAAGACTCTATTGCAGTATCATAACTCTGAATATTAGCCATCCTCAACTGAC
Organism: Microascus cirrosus; assembly: GCA_030271035.1. Taxonomy (NCBI): domain Eukaryota; kingdom Fungi; phylum Ascomycota; class Sordariomycetes; order Microascales; family Microascaceae; genus Microascus; species Microascus cirrosus. The sequence continues at coordinate 66,017 of JAMBUN010000026.1, forward strand.
CACTGATAACAAATTCTCCCCTTGGTGGCGCATTTACACTCAAAACTGACCTCGAACCTGCTGATCTTCAACATGGAGCCTTCTCGGCCGCCCAAGCGGTCAGCTTTGCCACCGAAGCTGTGGGGTTAATCCAGATACAGATGATAGGTCGGTCTCCTGCTGTGTGACCTTGTTTGCCTGGCCACATGTGCCTCATCTCAGGAATCACGGACAACAAGAGCTCGTCTTTTTGCAATAGCCGCCTCAGCTGCGAGGTGTCCCCAGAGGAGGGCGTGGTCACGGTGGGGCGTTTGATAGCTGCAACGTGGGGTTGCGGATCGGCTTTCCCCAAACACCCGCTGAGCAGGGGTCGCGCCAACTTGGGGTCAGAAGTGACAGGATTCCGCGACTTAGGGAAGCGCAATGGCACAGTCAAATTGGTCGTCCCAAAAGGTCGTCCGTACGGAACATGGGCTTCTGAGTACAAAGAGAAAATCACATGAACAAAATAGCATCGGAAGAGCTTGGGGTCTGTGAATGGCAGATGGCATGTTTGGCCTGCTTATTGTGCACACTTTACCTCTCAAGAGGACCACGATATGGAACAAAAACCAAGGGCATGCAGCAACACCGTCACCTCTTCCTTCGCCCTGCTGTCCCTTCTCAATACTTCTGCAGAGGTGGGACAAGAAATACTTCAGGTTAACCACTGATGTGCCTGCCCAGTAGGCAGTTTCTCCTCCACCCAGGTTGCATGCTTGTATCATCCTGGAAGCTTGGCGCGCCAGTGGTCCGGCCCCGCACCTTCCCGTCCTGCAGTCTGGACCCAGGGTCTGACCTCGTCCACACCTTCCTTGTGTTGTCTTGCGCTGGCTGCCTCATCTTCCACATCTACCTCAGCTGTCCCTTCTCCTAGAAAGCACGCACGTTCAAACTAGATCTCATTCAATACCCTACCCATCTTCTCTTGCTCTCCCAGCAGGCATAAATACCTGCCATCCCGGCACCTGTAAGTATGCCTCTTCTCCCACATGTGCCATTCCACGCCCGACACAAGTGCCTGACGCAGCCGTTGCTGTGCGTCCCCAGCCTCCCTTATCGCCGTTACCCTTGTCTCATCTCCCCTTGCTTCCTGCCAGCACGCTTTCTTGACACCTCTCCCACACGCATTCTAACTGATGGGACTGCCATTACCCAGAGTTACGTACCTCATTATATAGGACCTGCCAATCGAGAAAGTCCACAGAATCGGAGAATCTCCTAGGAGTTGTGGCACCTCTGACTCGGATCTTCGGCTTGGGGCTACCTGGGAGTCTGCTTGTTGAGCGCCTTCCCTGCTTGCGCCTCTGTAGCCGTTGCGCCCCTAGCAAGACGACCGACACCAGCAGTAACTGCGCGCACCGGTTGCACCATGGCGCCGACAACGGGCTCCAGCTCCTCAGCCTCGGCACCATCGTCTGCCGCCTGCAGCAGTCAGCCATCCCGAGCTATCCAACGATTGAGCATCTTGGACCTTCCGCTGGAAACACAACATGCAATCTTCAGCCACGTAAGTATATGATGCTCCAATACGATCCCACCTTACCCCCGGAGGTAGGGTCTTTCTAGCCTCCTTCTCCCCGGCCATACTTCCTCGAGATGGATTACCCGTAACCTGCTACCTCTTGATCTGTTGCTTGCCTCTCTTCGTTGCCAGCTTCCAGAAGCTCCCTCATTAACTCCGCTGCATATTAGTGCGACACCCCCGAGCTCGTTTCGCTCTCCGTCGTATCGAAGAGCTTCCACGAACTAGCCGCAGCCCAGCTTTATCGGTCGTTCAGCGTTGTTCTGGCAAATCCTTACCCTCCGACGCGAAGCACACCCCTAGCATATCCGGGGAATGTCACGCTCACCGGCGGTCTCGATACCCTGACCACAAGCAGCTATGATTACGCCAGGTTCCTAAAGCACTTTGCTCTCGACACTCGGAGTGCCAACGACAAGGCCACGCCGAGCCATCTGTCACTACAGTATTCTGCACATGGAGGCAGGTTCTTGAACACACTACTACACTTGGCTCTCCGCAATGCAAGGACCCTAGAGTCTTTCAAGTATGTCAATGCAACTCCTTGAGGCATGGTCAATAACCTGGAAGCCCTCTCTCCTGGGTAATCTCCGTTCTTCTAACACGGATTTCTTCTTTCCTAGGTGGAATATTTCCGTTGAGCTGGATCGCCGAGTGTTCAAGACGTTACACCAACTACCGTACCTTAACGAGCTCCATATCCGATGGCATGTAGGCTCTTCTCACTACGAGAGCCTCCGGCCTTTACCGCTTCAGCCTACGGCTTCTACGGAGTCATTCGGATCACCAATGCCTAGCGTTCCTCACCACCCACATTCGCAAGGACCTCCTCCCCCACCTGTATTCGGGTCCGCTACAACTCATTTTTATAACAACGGCCTCCAGTCTCACTTTGCCCCGGCTCATGCAAGTCCACCCCATATCATGTCCAACCTTGGGCCTCCGGCGATAACTGTTGTCAAATCTCCTCCACCACGCAGGACGAAACGCGAAGCTATGGCAGAAGACCCACCGACTTTGTCGGGCTTCAAGTACCTCAGACGTCTTACTGTCCTAAATATTGAATGCCTGGATTTGATACCTGAAATCAGGTCATGCATATCAAACTCGGAGTCCACACTTACTGACCTGAGCCTGTCCTTTTCTAACGTTCTTGCCCATGAAGCGAGGGTGGCGGATGCCGATCAGGACCCGGAGACGACCGAGCTGGATGACGACATTCACGCTCCTGAGAACACCACTACCTCACGTCCACCCCTAGCCCAAAAGGCATGGAAGGTTCAAGAGACAGTACTGGCGCGGATCTTGAGTGTTGACAAAAGCCGCCATAAACGCAAGTCGTCATCCCAAGGTGGACAGGACGAGAGTGACGAGGGGAGTCCCGAGAACCCGGAACAGAGCATTTTGGGAAACCAAAAGAAGAAATCGCCGGAGGAGGTGTTCATTGCTGCTCTGAAAGAGGCATCTGAAAAGTTGCTTTCCATACGAGGTGCCGAGTGCCTTTCCGGGCACAGCGATGGCATTGGCAATGTCATCGAGGAGGCAGTTGGCAACTACTTCGAATCGGACTCCGCTAAGCAGAGACTTGCGGACGATGAAAACGATATGATGGCCACCGACTCTTTAGAAGAGAGCTCCAGCGTTAGAGATATCGGCGAGTCACCAGTCAGGCGCAAATCGCTTGCAAAGCTGAACGACAAATCCCCGGCGGACAGCATAGACATCGAATTGAGCGAGCCAGAAGCGGACGGATCTCTAGGCGAAGACCCGAGTGAAGATTCAGAATCTCTTCGACAAGAATCATCGAGTTCAGTAGATGACACTGAGGATAATCATCGTTACGGCATGAAGTCGTCGGGCTCGGGGCGCGCGACCGGCTCTCATTCACCGTCCGCATCGCCGCCGGAGCGAGAAAACCGCAGAACTGACGACGACGAAGCAGAAAAGAAGCAACTCATGAGTGCCTACGTGAAGTCTACCAGAGGGCTGGGACTCATGTCTCTCAGTCTCCACCTGATACCCGTCAAGGCTTCTGTCCTGAACAGTGCTCTGGACCTCCACGTTCTGCAGTCTCTGACTCTCCTGAACGTGGGCCATCAGGCGGCCGTGTGGACGCTTCTATCGAAAGAGAACGATTTAAAGCCACTCGCCCTCCGGAATATCTTCACCGACAATGTCTCCCCGGCGTTCCTCAAGTGCGTCTCGCAGCTTGAGAAACTGTATGAACTCTTCATGATTGAGCGGTCTCCGAGATACCGACCGGCGACATTTGTTACACCGACGGCCGTCACCATCCACGGCATACGGAAGCATATTCTGAAGAAGCACTTAGCGACCCTCAAACGCCTCATGATAAGAAATGATGCTACGCACCAGTGGGACCTAGATGCCAAAACTATCACACTGGTGTGCGCGCGAGGAGTTAGGCTTGAAGAGCTGTCTGCGGGTTTCCACATGCGTGGCGTAGTAAGTTTCTTTTTTTAATGCCATCTCCTTGGATACATGGTGGAGACTCCAGACAACTAACAAAGTCACAGCATATCCTTCTGCAGCACTTTGCGGGTCTACGCAACCTCCACGCTCTTCATATCTCGCCGTTCCGTAACGACGACACGTGCGCTTGGGCGATTCAAGAGACGACCAAGTTCTTTGTCGACAGTCTCGTGCGGTACCCACACCACAAGCTCGAGTGGCTCGGCGTTGGCGATCGCGCTAGACTTGTCAGACGTGACCCGCCTAAGAAACCTGCCAAGTCGAAGAAAGAGGAGCAGAAGAAGAAGCAGGCCGTAGACAAAAAGGGCAAGGGAAAGGCCGTGACAGTGGGCGGTGGCGACTCTGGGGTAGAGGAGGTTACGCTCGCGTTCTCGGCGGATCTGTGGAGTTATCCGAGTGAGGCGGAGAGTAGTGAGGACGAAGTTCTAGACGAGAGCGAGAGCGACAGTGACGCGGATGATACAGCGGATGAGTTTGAGGAGATGCTGAAGCTGAGGTCTGTCCGGCAGTTGCTAGACTACGTGGATGGGGTACGGATCTTTGAAAAGGAAGTCAGGGCTGGTGAGCTTTGAGAGGGCGAGTGGAAGAAGGAGCAAGATAGAGAGCCTGTTTCTGAGTCTTGGAGCAGGACTACGGATGTCTTGTATCTGTATCGTATCTATTGGAGTATATATTTTGTGCTATGACCTTTGCGCTTCCATGAGCATAGAAGGTGTGTTTAATTCATGCATTTGCCCTCTTATAGAAGGCTCGTTCCTGCCGTGAGTCCGAACTGTCCGCACCACGCTTTATGTTCCGGGATAAGCGACGTCATGGACACAATTCGAAACAAAAAATAAAGACCGTGTATTTTCACTGTACCCAAGCTATACGTCTTCGAAGTCTAGTCTACCACGCTGTGAGATCTCCAACCTCCGCCTCCCCAAACGTACTGGTCTTCTTCATCTCCCCCACCGTAGCTTCCACCACGTGCCCGCCTCTCTCCATGATGTCCGGCAGCGCCTCCCGGAAGAACTGGAGCAGGTAGTGGTTCACCTGCTCGAACTGCAGCAGGAACGCGTCGTGGCCTTCGGGCGACACGATGCGCTCGAGGCGGGCGTTCTGGATGTGCGCAGCCAACTCCTCCTGCTCGGCGAAGGTGAAGAGGCCGTCAGACTCGATGCCGAGGACGAGGGTGGGCTGCTCAATGGTGGAGAGCGCGGCGGGGATGGAGGAGGCGCGGCCGCGGGAGACGTCGTGAGTGTCGAGCTTGCGGGTCATGGCGATATAGCAGTTGGAGTCGAAGCGCTTGACGAACTTTTGGCCCTGGTAGCGGAGGTAGGACTGCGCAGAGAAGTAGGTCGAGGTAGGGACATGATCGCCGCCTGTTAGCGAGTCCTGGCGGGGACCGTGGAACTGGGGGTCTGGCGGCGGAAGGTTCTGCGCTGCGGGCTGCTCCGCTCCGTTGGAGGCGCCATTTGAGCCTGGGATGGCGGCGGCACTGCCATCACCCCTGGGCGCCTCGACCCCCTTCTCTCCGCTCTCGCTGCCCTTGCGTGAAATCGACTTGCGCGTGAACTTGTGACCGTCGTTGTGGATGTGGAAGTGAGCCTCAGACGGGGTATTCGGGCGCGGCAGCTCGCGGATAGTCTGCCTCTTGGACGGGTCGGGGATGTTGCGGCCGAAGCGGGCCTCGAATGAGTTGCGGCTGCGGTAGGTCAAGAGGGCGGACATGCGGGCAGCGCCGAGGCCGGTGGAGGGAGGGTCCTCGAAGGAGTAGTAACCGTCGTCATACTTGGGATCGGCGTAGATGCTCTGGCGCTGGGCCTCGCCCCAACTGATGCCCCAGGCGCTGTGGCGGCTCGAAGTGGCAATGGGCACGATGGAGCGGATGTACTCCTTGCCCAGGTAGGCCCACTCGAGGACGAACATGCCGCCGAGGGAGCCGCCTACTACGGCGGCGACTTGGCGCACGCCAAGGTCGTCAAGAACAAGCTTGTGGAGGCTGCAGGTGCTTGGTGTTAGCAACTAACGGGTGCGCATAGGCTATATGGGTTCCTCTGAGAGGCTCACTTTACGTCGTCCCTGATCGTAGTGAGGGGGAACTCCGGGCCGTATCGACCCCTTTCGGGGTCGTTATCCTTGCTGGTTACCGGGCTCGCGGTACCGTACGGGCTACCCAGGGCGTTGAGGCACACAACGAAGAACCGCGACGTATCGAAGGCCCTTCCAGGGCCGCCCAGAAGGGGTCCCCACCAGTCGGACACGTCAGCGCTGCCGGTCAGGGCGTGGCAGATTATCATGCAGTTGTCGCCTTGGGGCGACAGCTTGCCCCTTGTGGTGTAGGCGACGGGCACATTGTGGAGGGTGACGCCGGACTCGAGGGTAAAAGACGGGATTATGGCGATGTCCTGGTCAGGAACAAGAGACGAGAACGGATTCTCAGGCTGCGCGCGGGCTCTTTCTTGGAAGTATTCAGCCACTGTTCCTTTAGGGAGCAAAGGGGTTGCAAGGAGTGTAACAAGGGAATGGTAGGGCACACAATGGCCAGGTACAGGCAATTGCGCGGGCTCAGTTGATTGGCATCTTCTTCGCGACTTCGCGAAACCCGCCGTCCTCATCCTCCTTTCCTTTCGTTATGCATTTTGCGGCTCGACGGCTTGCGTCATTGCAGAGGCCGAGCGGAGGAGCCGCGATCGGAAGGCGGGGGAGGGGCAAACTTTGGGCGCAAAAAATTTGGCAAGGTATAGGGCGCATGGGCGGCAAAGTGATACTGACCGTATTTTAGGGCACCCATGTTAGAGACAGGCGCTGAGGCAGGTTGCGATGTGGCCGAGGCGCTCGCTGTGACTGTCATTGGCGTCGACTCTGCCAATGGCGAATGTCGAGCGGCCGTCCCCTTGTCCGGTTAGGTGCGCAGTGATAGGACGGGGGGTGTCAGAACGGCGGGAGGGAAGGGGCGAGAGACCGTGGTGGATGCCCACTGTAAAGACGGGGGCGGGGATGAATAATCAGTGGATAGCTAATCGGTTCTGGGCCGGCGCTGATCAAACTCGGCGACAGAGAACCGGGGGAACATGGAGAGAGAGGCAAAACGTGGTTTGACTTCAGGGCAGTGCCGAAGGGGATGGAAGAGCGCCGACTTGAAAGCTCTCGGCGGGCCGGGTTTTCTGGGTCCGAAAACGGCCCGGGGAGAATGATACCTGGGCACGGCAGTGACTCGGGAGCCCGGAGATGCTTCGCTCGGGCACCACCGTCTTGCTCTTAAAATTTGCAGCTGCTGAGTTTTCCCCCAACAGCGATAGAAACTCTCGAACTCTTCTAAAGGCCTCCCACTGCCGATGTCGTTGAGCTAACTTGGAGCTATTATCGATTCCAATGGAGAACCTGAAGAGCTTTTAAGTATTAGTCGGCCGTGGTTCCCTGAGATGCAAGGTGCCCACATGCCGCGACCGCTCTATGGCGCCCTAAGTGTCTAGCTGCAGGAAGTCGACAACCGCGCGGGATATGGCGTAATCTGCCTTGGATGGGAGCTCTCCACGCGAAAGATTCTCAACGACTGCTCCTCCACGGGGATCTGACGACAGTCGCGTGGCAATCGTCGAGTCGAGAATAAGGTTGGGGGCAGCGTGGGATGAAAAGGGGAAAATGTTGAGAAATCAAGGGCTTGGTACTGCCTTGACGGGAGAAGGAGCGGCCGAGGAGGGACGGCAGGGAGCGGCGCGGGAGGCAGCTCAAGTATGATCGCTGGAGGGGCCAGTGACTAAGTCGCTATAATCCCGACGATACGTGGTTTCTGCATACATGTAGTCAGAGGGGAGCTTGTCCAGTGAGTCATGGCATCCTCCGGGGTACGGCCTCGGATAGATGCGCATTGCGAACTGCCGTGCCGACTACTAGGGGTTGGACATGCTGGGTATACACCACTTAGGCATGAGGCCATAGTTAAACAAGTGTAGTAACACTGTACGCTAACCATCGGGAGGGCTATCCGGACCTGCATCGGTTGATACCAGGGGATGATACGCATAGGGTGGAAGGCGCTTTATAGTAGACTACTGGTAGAGACCAGCATGACTTGTCGAGCTTACACCGAACAATTGCTAACAGTTGTCCACCCGACTCGAGGATCGCAGCCATGCCTGGAGGAGTAACCGCCGAGCGGAGCTCCCATGACGGCGTATACTTTGCCAGTGCGGAGCTGCGGTCACTCGGCTAACCAGAGGCAACTGTAGTACGCGGAGAGGCTCAGTCGCTCGTCAACGCTAGTCGCGCTGCGCACAGTGCAACAGCAAGACTAGAAAGAAAGGCTGCCTCCTTTTAAACCAAGATGTTACGATCCGGGCGGCTGGGTTGAATTGGCCTCTGGACGGGGAATAACCCAATTCGCTCCCAGCCTGCAGAGCCCCAGCCAGACTCCGTGCTGGGATCATCCCCCTTCCGGAGAACGAGCTCTGGGGGAGCCCTACGAGAAATTATGTCGGCCCGTCACTTACGCCCCAAGTTGCCGAGAGAAAATGCCGCCGCTCAGAGTAGCATCCCGTCTTTCGCCGGTCTCAGAAGGAGCGAAAGAGCATTGAACAGGTAGAGGTCTTCGAATGTGCAATGTGTCCTGTGCGTCATCGCTGAACGGCCCTGCAACAGTGGGCTTGGCTGTGTTCGCTGCGCCAGGCATGAGCAGTATGCAGCATCCTACCGATACGCAACATCGCATCACTGATGCCACCGTCTTCTAGGTCCCAGGAATTGGCTGTTCGGCATTGGATTCCGATTCTTGGCTGACGCATCTCCTCTATGACGGAAGAGAGATAATAATTCGGATTTCCCAGAACGGACTTGAGGCCTCACGCCGTCCGAGTCCGTCGCCAATTTTGTTCGAGCTTGGGGGCTGCGCCCCACATTTCCGGGTGCGCATCAACGACATCATCAATTGTCCACCCCTCCAACTCCCGCCCTGATTTGGCCGTCCTTACCCACCCGTCATACCAAAATTTGCCCCCTTCCCCGCGACCTATCATACGCTCCACGGTGGTACCGAAGACCTGGGGGCATTGCCACGCAAGCTTTGTCGATGGAGGTTGGCGCAGCGATGCACGCTTGGTCTTGCTGCTGTTGAAAAAGCGAACCAGCCCAAGGGTGCTCTCTTCGCTCCGAACGCACGTCCCGCCGTCGAATCCCGGACATCCCGACGCAAACGTGGAGCTATAGACAGAACGTGCCCCTGAACCTTCCACTTCACTCAGCGGGCACGTCCATCCGCGCACCTCTTCCCCCTTTGCGAACAACCGTCGCCTCGATCGATTCGCACCCATCGATACCATGGCCACCTCCGCCGATTGGCTCGCGCGGAACGGTGCAACACAGGATGCCGGTCTTCGCCCACGCAAGCCGGCCGCCGGAACGCCCAACGGAAGCGCTGTCGCGAAGGTGGCCGCCGCCCGCCTGCGAGACTCCCCTGACAGGGCGTCGTCCTCCGAGACGGCGAGGTACGCCATTCCGTACCCATCTCTTGTCATCCCTGAAGACAAAGCTCATGCTAACACCCCCCTCTCCCAGCGGCACCACCACCCCCATCCCCGAAGATGCTCTGCCCTCCGACCAGTCCCTCTTCTCTGCCCGCAAGCTTGCCCGCGCTGAGCACCGCCGCCGCCGCCGCATCTTTCCCACCGTCGACTATACCGAGCGCGTCTCCCACTTCGACCCGGCCTCCGACTACACCAACTTCCGCGGCTTCTATACCCTCTTCTGGATCGGCCTCTGCATCCTCGCTATCACCACCATGCTCCGTAACATCAAGGATACCGGCTTCCCCCTGCGCGTGCGCATCTGGGCCCTCTTCACCATCAAGCTCCGCCAGCTCGCGCTCGCCGACTTCCTTATGGTAGCCACCACCGCCGCCGACCTGCCCATGCAGCGCCTCGTGCGCGCCGCCAAGCCCGGGGGACTCTGGACGTGGAAACGAGGAGGGATGGCCGTACAGGGCTTATATCAAGCAGTCTGGCTGGCGTTCTGGGTCGCCGTGCCGTTCCTCTTCGACTGGACGTGGACCGCGCAAGTCTTCTTCCTACTGCACACCATGACGCTGCTCATGAAGATGCACTCATACGCCTTTTACAACGGCCACCTGTGTGAGACCGAGAAGCGCCTCCGCGCCCTCGACAACCCCGACTCCGTCTCGGATAGGGGGCCCGCCTACGTCTACCCTCCACCCGAGGACCCGGACTACCGCACCCCGCAGATCTCATGCGAGGGGAAGCATAGCGAGCTTTCAGGCTCGGATGAGGAGATCGAGCACCTGAGGGAGGACCTCGCGCGCGAGCTCACCAGCCCCGTCGGTAACGTCACGTACCCGCGCAACCTCACCTGGTCCAACTACCTCGACTACCTCCTCTGTCCGACTCTCTGCTATGAGCTCGAGTACCCGCGCACTGCCACCGTCGACTGGACCGCGCTCTTTTGGAAGTTCGTCGCAACCTTCGTGTGCATTTTCCTCCTCACCATCGTCTCTGAGGACTTCATCCTCCCGGTCCTCACCGACGCCTCCGCACGCCTCAACCCAGTTGACCCGTCCCTCGCGCCGTCCGCCGCCGAGACCGCCCTCATCCTCGCCGAGTCGGTCTCGTGGCTGCTTTTCCCCTTCACCGTGACCTTCCTGTTGGTCTTCCTCGTCATCTTTGAGTACGTGCTTGGCTGCTTTGCCGAGATCACGCGCTTCGCCGATCGCCACTTCTACTCGGACTGGTGGAACTCGACGGACTGGATGGAGTTCTCGCGCGAGTGGAACGTGCCTGTGTACTCGTTCCTGCGGCGCCACGTCTACTCGGCTTCGCGCGCCCGAATGGGCCGCAGCATGGCCACCGTGACCACCTTCCTTATCTCTGCCGTGGGACACGAGATCGTCATGGGGTGCATCACCAAGAAGCTGAGGGGGTACGGGTTCATATGCCAGATGCTGCAGCTGCCGATCGTGATGGTGCAGCGGACGAAGTGGGTGAGGGGGAAGGAGACGTTGAATAACGCCATGTTTTGGTGTTCAATGATCCTAGGGCTTAGCACGGTGAGTTACCTCTTACCTCGTTCGCCACAGTGGAAGTTCGCCCATGTAAATGGTTTCTTTGCTAACAGTAAATCTAGATTTGCTCTCTGTATGTACTCTTATAAGCCATTGGAGGCTTGTAACCCCACCTCTGTCCTTGTATATAGACCTCCCTTTTCCTCCTGTGAAACTAGAAATATACCCACGTCGTTTTTGTATTCCGCCCGGCCGGTCTACGAGGGCATTGCCCATGCGCTCTGTCTTACATCTTGCATGTCTTCTAGAAGTGTACAGATCCTTCGCCACTTTGTACCGGTATTCCTCAATATCCTATCTGAGAGCGTACGCTGTATATAGCTTGCCTCAGTCTATTCATCAGCTTGGCGAGTGAGTGTCCATGGTGTCGCTCGCCTGGAAATCTACTCTCGTGGCGCATCTTACTCTGCGCGTAGCTCTTATCTTGCTAGCCCTTAGGGTCGGTGATATACGGGCTAGTTCAAGGAACCGGGCATGAAGCTAGATCCAGGACTTGGGACCAAGGGGTTGAGGGGTCTAGATCCCCTTTTGTTTATGGTTGTGGCAGGTGAGAGGAGTTCCCGAGGCTTCCTCTGGGATTAGGGCCGCGGAGGTGAATATGTCTGGAGTGCCTGGAAAGGCAAGGTTGTAAGTGCACTAACAAGCTATTAATCACATGAGCTGGCAATAAACGCTCATACCCATTCTTCATTCCTACGTCTCGCCGCCAGACTTGGGCAGGATTCTACTGCGGCTGATGCTGATGGGTGTAATCTGACCATAAGCCCTGATAGCCAGTATGAATCTTCGACAGCCATAGGCCCTTTCGTGGACAGACTTCTGGAGAACATCCGCCTCATCTGTTGAGTAATGAAAGCAACTCGATGGCCACCATTTCCCACTCTTCTTTAAATAGGACGGCCTAAGACTACTACGAGACATGCCATCGCTCCGGCTATTCTCTATATCCCCTGAGGAAGCTTATATCTTTGAAGCTCCATACAAGAGAAGGCTCTGCGCCGAGCCACTGTAGGTTGACTCCTTCCCCGTACAGACCGGAAGTCCTAGCGCAGGAACGACCCGACTCCGGGGAAAGTCCTATGTATTGGTCCATGGCAATGAAGGCCGATGCTCCAGCGCATATGACCACAGGAGCAGGATACAAAGAATAAAAGGAGCTACAGCTTGGCCTCCAAGTCGAAGTATCCCAAGCCTATTTCACTGACGCTTCCACTTACCTTGCCGGCCGGCATGTTTAAGCGAAATAACCCCCTTCTGCTCCTGGACACTCTACCATGCTTCACCCGGGTAAATGATCCCTGCCCAAGCCCGGATATTCCCAAAAGAACGCGTCACACGAAGAAGGAATGAGGGAGGTCTCGCTTCGTAAGAGCCGAAGGACAGGGTCGTATCCCACCAATTCACCCAGTCAAACCCGGATACTCTCCGCCGTTGTCCTCGTCTCCTTTTAAAGAGGAAGAAGAAGCGAAACGAGGATGCCGGGGCGGCAGGTGCAATAAAGTCAGGGAGCGGTAGGACTGCCGTCTAGTTTATATCCCGTGCCCGAAGTGCAGCGTGTGGCATCGTAAGGGACCCTGCGCATGCGGCCAAGACCGAGGCAGCCCCGTGATGCTGCGGGTCCTCAACGGGCTTCGCAGCGACGACTTCCCGCTAGCCATGAGCTTCCGATGGAAGCCTCAAAGCGTCCCTCTGCGACCCATGACTGCTACATACGACCATAGCTCGCGGAGAACTGAGGGTCCCGTCCGCTCCCCTGAACATAAACCGCGAAGCGCTAGACTAGTAGTTGGGTCGGTGACGACCAGCGAATCCCTAGTGTTGTATGTTTTTTGCTCCCTTTTTGCCCCCTATTCGTGTCTATTGGGAGCCTCATGCTTGGGCGGGGAGAGAACGACTAGAATGCATTCGACCGCATGTTGCATAGCCTCGCCTACATCATCCACAGTCCGCCGAAGTCCTGATCACTCCATGTACGTCGAGTCTCGCCACGCTCCTCCCCACCATCAGCATAGCCGAAAATCCCGCGGAACCGATCCCTGCGCTGCTGTTGGACGGCACGTACAAGTCTTGTGCAGGACGATGTAGGGAGATGCAGGGAGACGCAGTAAGAGCCACCGCCCATGCCAGTAGAAACTTTCTTGTCATTTCAGTTTGGCTCCGGCCGTCGGAGTCTATGTCAGATTCTTTTGGCTTGGAATAGTCGTCCATATCCGGCGGACTTTCTTCGAAGTCCACCCCTTACCCGCCCGGCGTCCCCAGCATCTGACGCTTACCACTCATCTTTGGCGGCGTGAACAGTGGCTCGCTAGGCCAGCCGGGTTGTAGTCGATACAACATAGACCTGCACGGAGATCCATCGCATGCATCACCATGACGCGATGTGCAATGAATTTCCCAGCTCGTCATCGCTGACTGCTACAGTGTAAGCGCAGGGAAAACCACCAGACAATCCAACTCATCATATGCTTGTCCCGGCGAATTCGCCGCAGATGTCCCGTTCTGACGGTCAGCAGTAGCGCCTGAACGCCCGAAGACACTCCCATCACATCCAGGCAATGGACAAAAGCATCATCGGGCTCTCGTAAGACTTCCGCTCGGTCACGGCCGAGCACCACCGTCCCAAAATCGGCAGGTCCCTGTCATTTCCCGCTTGGTCTCGACATCAAAATTCTAATGACTTTGAGAGGACAACTTACGCCTCCTTCTCATCTGGCACAAGCCCAGATAATTGCATGACCGAAGGGCTGAGCCCCGCCGCCTGTAACTGAGTTGTGGGCACTCATACCCCTCTCATCATCCCAGGCCCCATCCCCACAACGGAGGCAAAAGCCGGACCAGCGGTCCTCGATCCGCCCGGACTTGCGATCGGCGGTGGGTCGCCTTGTTTATGCACACGGAGCACGGGGAAAAGCCCAGTTTGCCCGTTGATGTCCGCCCGGCCTGGTTTCCGGGGATGGAAACCGTCTTTCGGCCCGCGTCTCTGGTTCGGATGAAGGCGTGTGGGGGGGGGATCGATCGGGGATCATGGCTCATCATGTCCAGGGCCTGTGCCTCCCCCTCGGTAGCTACCCCTGGCGGGATTCGGCATTGAGGAATGGCCACATTCGTGGACGGACGACATTCCACAAACGGCTAGAAGAGGACGTCGGCCCTCAAGTGAAGGTCGGTCCAACCCTGGAACCCCCTATATTATGTCTCGCGCCGCCGGAGACTTACCATCGCCAAGCTGTCGAGCCCGGAATTCAGCACTCTATCGGTATTGTCGCCCGCCAAATAAAAACAAAACAAGCGCATGGCAACCCTCGCCGCAAGCATGCCATCCCCTGCTACCCAATCACCTTGGAACCAGGGCAACCGACTCCGCCACAGTGAACCCCCCCGGTCGGACCTCCCTCTGGGAAGTGGAGCCAGCCAGACCAAGGCAGAGGAAGCGTGGGCTCCACAGAAAGCTGGGGGTCCAAAATGGTGCGTTTTCTAAGAATAGAAGGGTAGCGCATGTGCTAGTCCGGATTAGGCATCATGTGGTGTGGGTGAGACTGGAGGGTGCGGAAGTCTGGTGCTGTAAATTTTCCTCTCTTGGCTGTATGGAGTAATATTGGCCATACAGCATATGAGCGTAAAAGCGTATTAGCGTATTAGCCAGTCAAAAAGCATGACAACATTTCGGCATCACGGAGAGCTCGAGCCTCATGCCTTACCGAAGCTTCCGCTCCCGCCGTCGTTGCTGTCAAGGCCCTCGAATTCCATTGACTACCGCCGGACACGCACGACGGGAACGTGCCGCACCGTCTCTGCGCAGGACTCGAATCGCACGAGCACAGAGCATCGCACTCGTCCCCGCCTTCCCTTTCCGCCCTGAATAGCTAGCCATAGGTATGACGCACCGCCTGCCCTGCATCGGGCGACCGTCGCCCCGTCGCACGGCAGCTGCCGGCTCCCCTGGGCATAACCGCTACTGTTGGGCTCCGATCTAGACCAGCGCAGCGACAACCCCATGCCAGGCATGGCGTCATTCCTCAGAACAACGGACGACGCGCCGCGTATTGACGGCGTACTTGCTCCATCACCTGGTTCATGCTTTAGCACCATAGCCACAGCCCCTCGTTTGTCTGGATAGGACCTTGCTCCGGCATGGTCCCAGGGAACCGCGCGTGGCATGAACGGATGACAGGGTCCCCAAAAATGGACACGAGAAACGGGCGTTTCAGCCAATCACGCACGGCGGACGACATGTCCAGCTGCCACAGCGGGGCCCCCTATCCGGCGTCAAGAAGGCTCTAAACAGTGGCTAGCATCCTGGTGGTGGTGGCTGGTGCCCAGGTCTGCTCTTGGGTTTGCGAGTTCTCGAATGACATCCTGTTTGTTGCGGTACTCCCTATTTACCTCGTCCCCAAGTCTGGTGCGCGAGAGGCCAGCTCTGAGCCTCGGACTTAGATCACTCTTGGACTCGATCTCTTGCCAGCCCTAAAGATAGGCCGACGTTCTTGCGGGACTCGGCTCCACAGATTGTGTTAATACGAGTCGGAGAGAAGGGCAAAGGTTGAATGCTAGTGCCCGAAGAAAGCCCAGGGGTCGACTACTTCCCGCCAAGCGGTCAACGGGCCGGGATGCAATGGCACGAACTAGCCGCCCTACAAGTGTCCCACAACAAACGCCGCGGAGTCGTGCCCCGGGGGCTATGACATATGCCCAGTCGGCGAACCACCGAGGAGGGCTCCAATGCGCACATATCCTTGCATTGTAACCCTCGCGGTCGTCATAACCAGGGAATGGGGGTCAATCGAATCGGTCTGTATGTGTTTGGCCCCGGAATCTCGGGACATTTCCGCCAAGACCGCCAAGGGGCTTCTTTTTCTTTCAGTGTACTTAGGTAGTTATTTCCGGTTCCGGGATATTCTCCGTAGGTAGCATCCCCTCGTGTAGTTCCATGGGACGGGAGAACCGTGGCTTAACGTGGCTTTGGGGATCATCTTTGCCAGAATGGGTATCCCTGAGCCGCATCAAAGTTGGAGAACCTGGCTTATATCCGTGCCCATCCGTGCGAAGTACGAGGTTTTGACCCCTGGCAGAGCCTCCAAACCGTTACCTGGAGCGTGCGGACGTTGTATTCCCCGGAGCTAGTATCTCAAAAGAGCGTCGGTGCGCTTGGGAGGATGATGCTGACCGCATTGGTACCCTTGCCCGCAGCACCAACGATCTGGCATCGTCCCCGCGGCCTCAGCCCTCTCGGGCAATTCCACCAAAGAAGGCAACGAAGTCATCTTGGCCTTCTCCGACACCCTGGCTTCTCACGATCATTGGACCCTATTAATAATGCCTGACAACGCTTAATCTCCGGTGGGGCAGGGCGATTGGAAGCCTCACTTTTCAGCCGGACCCCTTGCTGCTGAAGGCATGCCTGGTAGGGCCGAAATGCAACATGCCAAGGGCTCCCTCACCGAATCAATCCCCTTCCCTCCTCCACATTTATGCTCTGTGGCTGTGCGCGTAGTCGTTTTATTACCTGTTTTGCTGGGTTTCGCAGGCGAGACAAAAAAAAGAGACAGGAATAAGTCTTTGAGGCGCAAATTGTGTGGTTTGGATCTCGAAAATATGCGCGGCACTACGTTGCAGCGTCTCACGGCCACCCCCCCCATTTCTGGACGTGGCAGTCTCGAAGGAGCCGCCAATGGGAGGGCCCGGGACGTGTTCGTAGCACTTCCCGCTTGGTTATGGCGAAATGCGATGCCACCCCACAACGCCCCCGCTGTGGTACGAGGGGCGGCTCATGCTAGTCGGCGTCCGCGGGCAATTGTGAGATGGATGTAAACCTGGCTAGAGGGCCTGAAGTTTCTGGAATAACAAGCAGGCGGGGTATTGCTATTGGCCCGCTTGATCTGACGTGCCGCTCCAGCGATGGCCTCCAAGATGCGGACCGGGGGCCGTGGCCGATTGAGTACCTCAACATACCAGATGAGACTCTGCAAGACAAACATAAGTTCACGGCTCAGTCATGTCATGCTATTGCTACCCGTAAGCGGGTCTCAGAATGACCTTCGGTTATGCCAGACACAAGGCAAGGGGTTGGATGAGCATGAGATTCAGAGTCCGGATACTTCTAGTTAGCGTAGGAAATACGTGGAATCTCCGTTGCCCTGCAAACGCGGCAGTCGCTTTGCCATTGGTAATGCACAGACGATGAGCCGAGGCGTCGGCATTCTAGTGTCGCGCGATGCCGTCACCGAGTGCGAGGAGAAAGCCTCGCTAGCGCGCATATTCGAAGCGTCGGTATGCTTGGCGTGTAGTGGCCTGCTCCTGGAGCCATGTCATGCACGGAGTCAGTGGGGCCGGTGAAGGGTCTTCTGGCGGGTCGTCATACAGACTGTCCCGCTGCCAGACCTCGACTGGCTGTCGAAAGCTGGGGGCGACGGACGGGAATGTCTTGGTCGAACTCACGCAGTCCGCGCGAGATGAACGACGCATTGTACTCCACCGGGCCCCGCGAGGAATCTTCGCCACGCCTACTAGAGACGGTCCCGGGCTCCGGCACGATGCAGAACCTTCTAGTGTGGCCCTCAGCGGAGTGATGTTTTTTTCACTTGTGTCAGGTTGCGCTTCTCATGTCTTGGCAATCCTTGGCTTGGCCGCCACTTGCCCATTCGCTGTGGCCGACAAAGCGACGTTCGGCGAGGCCTGGGTGGCTCGCACGTCACCAGGTGCTGCCCAGTGGCGATTAGGGTCACCCTCCAACAAAAATCGCTGGCCAGCACAGCCCCCTCGCCCAACCATTTGTCAAGTGACCGACCTCGTTGGGCCCTTTTTGCACAAACGATGCGGGTGTCTGGTGACAACCGGGGAAGGTCGGCTGGCAATAATTCGCCGGCTCTGACACACCCACTGGTACATTCGTCGCCAGCCGCTCTGTTAGGACCCGATAGCTCATCCCATCCACCATTTGGTACGTGGCGACCAGAGAAAATCCACAGCCCAAAGCCCAGACAGAGGCCACTGGCGTCCCTGGGGCGTGCCGAGGAGAAACAGCCCCGCTAGTTTAGCTCAGCGCCATCTGGCTAGCCCTCGGCCGGCTGCTCGAAACGAAGCGAAAATAGAAGGTCGTCTCTCCCAGGTTGCCTCATCTCGCTCGCCAGGGTCCAAATTAAAGCCGCGCGGCTGTGTAAAGAGCGGGAGAGTCCACCCAAATCTTGGAAAAAACAAACGTCCGAGGGACAGCGGGCCGCCGTGAGAAATTCCATTGAAACGTTCCCTACGGCGTGTCGATCTTTCCGTGGCCGTGGCCGGATTCGCTGGCAAGGAGCTGGTGTGCATGAGTTGGGATTCGGGGTTGGCTGCCCAGTGTGTTGTGCAGGCCGAACGGTGGTCCAAAAATAGGTGGTATGATCCGGGGGTTTCAATAGCGCGAGGTCGACGGTACAACCCCGTTCCTGGCGCCAGTCGGTACTTGGCAATGAAATCCGACCGGAACTGTTGTATCAGGTACGCCACAAGGGGACTGTCGGTCTCCCGCTGCGGTCCTTCGTGGGGTGGAGGGACTTCCCAACAGAGTTCCGCATCCGCATAATACTGTGTGTGTTTATCCCTTGGACCCAAGGATTCTTGGAGCGCTGACAGCGGTCGAGTCTCCATACGTCGGGTAGCGAAGAACTGCACGGAATGGCCGGCGCGGGAATGTGGTGGGCCTTTGTTTTCCGTGTTTTTCGCGGCGGACGCACAGTGCCGCAGGGGCAGCGCGCGCCCGCCTGTGGTCCAGGCCGTCCCCAGCCCGAGTGCTGCACATGGGTAGAGGAACCGACCTTCTCCAAGGTAGCAGTGAGACCCAAGGGAAAAAAAAGAGGGGCCACGGTAACCCGGCAGGGAAAGGGCGCCCAGACACCCCTCCCCGATCTTGGCCTGTACTTATTTACCTCGAGCCGCCCTCATCCACCTTTCCCTTTCCCTCCTCTCTCCCATCAGAAGACAAAATTCAACGATCGCTAACTGCTTCCGCACCCACACTCGCTTCTCCCCTCAACTACCCAAACCTTCTAGGAAGTCCTCGTCGACTCCTGTCATTCGCTTGAAACCAGATTTTTTCATTTTTTTTGTTGTGAAAGTGAGAGTGTGCGTGTTGTTGTTAGTGCTGTTACTCTCAACCAACTCCAGCGCCGCGAAACCTTGTTCTCACCCCCAATAGCTCCGACGACGAGAGACACCCCCACCAACCGAACTCGTTTCGTGCCGTCGAGCCACCACCGAAGAACTTTTCCGGCCCTGATTGAAGGGAAGAACTAGAGGAAAGCAGCACTATCGGAGGAAAGATCCGGTCTTGAAGCAGTGATCATCTGTACCGGCCATCACCTGTAGCCTCCCGTCAATCCCGCCAAATCGGCGAAAGCTTCAGTCCACGGAAGAGGATCTCATCATCATCCGTTGTCAAGACACCGGATACGAGATGCTATAGACGCTGTCCCGTGTCTTTACCAAACCAAACCACCCACATTCGCTTACAAAAAAAGTGGAAGAATCCACGTCTACGATCGCTACATTGTTTTGAAGGAAAAGTTCAGAGAGGGAGAACCGTAGTAATCTATCATCCAGAGGGACGCTCAAGAGAGAAGGCCAGAAAGTCATTCGCTGTCCAGAGACGCACAACTATCCTCGTTGTGTCACTGCTTAACGTGCGTTCTCTTACCTTACTCCCGCGAGACGAATATCGCTGACGTTTGACAGTATCGTTGTTCACTCCGTTCCATCCACGAGCATTCAAAATGGCTGGTCCCGGCGGCGGTCCCCCTCGGAGGAGGTACGCACCTTCTCAATTATACGCAAGGGGTTATCGTTCAGCTAACATTTTCTGTCCCTAGCCACACCAAATCTCGCAAGGGCTGTGATACCTGGTAAGTCCTAATCGGTCCTTCTGGGGTTTGCCCCTACCTGATTCTAACCGGCCCGTAGCAAACGTCGACACATCAGATGTGACGAAAGCTTCCCTCAGTGCCGCAACTGCACCAAGCACAAGATCCGGTGCCCTTACAATGACATGCCCGTCCCCGAAGACCGTGCGGCAAGCCCCGACAAGCCCGACCTCATGTGGAACCCGCAGAACGAGGCCGAGATTGAGCAGTGGCAGCGGACTGGGGTCTTCCCCTTTCCGAACCTCAACATCTACCCTGCTCCCTCGCCCCAAGCCTATACGCTCGAGGAGCTGAGGCTGATCCACCACGTCGCCTCAATCTGCAGTGAGCTTGATGCCATGGATGCCAACAATTTCACCATCTGGACGCGCCAGATGCCAATGTAAGCCAAAAAATTCATGCAGTGTGACAAAGGCGTCCGGCTAAGACTATATACAGCATTCTCCAAATTGGTGCCACTAACCAATACGTCATGCATTCCCTGCTCGCATTCTCTGCCATGCATATCGCCTTCCTCACGGACTGTCCCATCGTTGGGAACATGGCCTATGAGCATCGTGGCGTTGCGTTGAAGGGATTGCAGGAAGCCATTGGTTCGTTCAGCCGGGAGTCGTCTGACGCTATCCTCGCGGCGTCTCTGGTCCTCTCGTGGCAGGCCACTGACTGGTAAGACGAATAATGCACCAATCCATCCGTTCATTCGGAGCTGACGGTAAACGTGTAGGCGCAGTTGGACCCACCTGATGCAGGGCACTTCATCGGTAAGTTCTCTTTGGCTTGAACTTATGAGGCTCACGTGGCTAACAAGTCCACCCAGGTCATTGAAGCCATGGACGCTTGGAAGCACGAGTCGCAGTTCGGCGACTTCATCGCGGAGAGCAGCACCTTCCCCACGGCTCCCCCGTCTCCCACTCCTGACCACAAGTCGCACCAGCCAAGCCAGGCCGATCTCGACATCTTCCAGCGGACTCTGCAGCAGCTCCAGAAGGTCGAGGCGTACCTTAAGCAACACAAGCAGGACTACAAGTCCATCCAGCAGCTCATCAGCTTCCTCAAGGGGTCCCGTAAGGTTAGCCCGTCGCTCTCTCCGGCACAGCAGTTTGAGCGGCTGCGACCCCTCCGGACGTGGCTCTTCTGGCTGCCGGTCAAGTATCTCAAGGAGTCGGGCGGTTCTGCCAACTCGCTATTGACCATCGCGCACTACTACACCGCCGCGTTGGTTATGGAACGTCTCTTCCCTGGGATTGGCGCTGCCTACTTCGGCAGCCTGACTCTCGCGCCTGTGGAGGACATCGCTCGACGGGTATACGCTATGACCAACTCGGCCAGCGGTGCGTCGAATGTCCAGACGTCGCTGGCACTCATGCAGTTCCCCGTTGAGATGGTGAGCGAGTTCCGATCGCGCATGGGCTGGATGAACCCCGCGCGGACGCCCTCGTTCCCTCAGTTCGACACCCCGACCTTCTACGGCAGCGAGTCTCCTGTGCCGTTGCCACCTGCTCAGTTCGTGCCGTACGGAAGCCCTAGCTTTAGCTACAGCAACGAGTCGCTACCCATGCTCAACGCCGAGCCGCCAACCACCACGGCGTCGGTGAGCCCCGTGATGTTGACGTCGTCATTCAACAACAGCAGCCAGTACCTCAACATCCCATCCCCATCGTACACGGGTGGGTTTAGCCCGGCGTCGTCGACGTTTGAGGGCTCGATCACGTACAGCGACACAGAAGAGTATGGGTCGTATGACTGGAGTGGGATGCCGCCCAGCGGGCCCGTGTTCAGCGGCAACTATGGTGTCGGGTTCGTGCCTCCTCTCCAACAGTCGACCGTGTGGATATAGCCCAGATGCATCTGGGCTCCCGCGAGCCGCCTCTGCCTCTTTGAGACTTTATAATAACCGGTGTTGACCAGAACCGTTCAGGATGTCGCCCCCGACTTTTCTCACGGAGGACCATACCAATTCGTACCGGTTATCGTATAGCTCGGTCTCCTCTTTTGTGGTCCCAGACATGACGGCGGTGGCCGCTGAGCTATCGGCCCTGGATGACGACGACCCTGTTCAACAAAACACTCATGGCGCACCCGGCTCTGAGACGGCGCAGTAGGCACCACTGGCCTCACGATCTCCCTCTGGATTTGATTTGCGATCTTGATTTCCAGCGATTTTTGTCTTTTGCTTTTGAGGCGACCGGCCTCACTTATAATACCTCTTTGCAATTTTGTTCTCCGTCCGGCAACACGGTTTAATGCAGCAACTCCATTCGACACAGACGCTTATGCAGACGACACTCCTTTGTTTATCCTATTCGGAACAAAAACGACGCTCCTTTGACAGGCAACCACGAACACCCCTTTGACAGGCGAACAACACTCCTTTGGCTGGGCCAATCTTCATCCCCGAGTTCGACAACTCGATGACGCTCCTTACGAAAGATGCTACGGCTTTACCGGCAAACACGAGGAACCACATTAGATGGACCTCCTCGACCCTAATGTTTATTTAATAACTCGTCACTCCTTTACGACCAACTCTATTCTCGTCGCTCCTTTACGATACCCGAAGATTACCGAATCAACGCTCCTTTGTTCGGCATATGATACCCGGTTTTTGGTTATATATTATAGAACAAGCACACTCCTTTGTACCTCACGACTTGAACGATCTTGATATAGACTTTTTACACTCCCTACGGATATTTGGAATTTTTGAAAACGGATCGGAGGAGGAAATGGGACTTTTTAAACCGACCTGCATGGCGGCTGTTGTGTCTGGAAACCATCTTTTTGGAAACTTTGTCTATTTGGGGAGTTTGTTTGGAAAAGCATTGTTATGGCGTTTGGGGATCCGGGAGGGTAGTGTAGGATTCACATAATGGGTCTAACAGAATTGAAATGTACGTGTTTGAGTTTGATTCACAAGATGTGTGTTCTCTGATGTCCTGGACATGTGTTATTTTGGGTTATCTGTAAACATTGGAGCTTCCGAGCAGTGTTGTAGGTCTTCTACCGTCTCGAAATTCGTTGTCGGGCTCGGCGCTCTCTGTTCGAGGCCTTGAAATACTCGTGGCTTTGAATATCGTCCACCTTCCGCGTAGCATGCTTTACGTTCTCGTTACGATATGAGGTAGGTTTGAAAGGTGGACTGGAGGGATTGACCTCATTGGGAAGACTCGGCAACCAGCCTCTGCCCTGTCGGGTGTGAATCTACCCCTGAATACCTTCCCTACCATCTCACGCGGAAATCAATGGCGCCATCCTGCCTTCACTTCCATTCACTGACTGATAATACATTTTCAACTATTCTTAATGCCCTAAGTTGAGAAGGAAGTATCTTCTGCTCAAGGGAGGATGAGTTTAGTTGGCTATCCCTCTCTGTCCAACCGCGAGGTCCTGGCGTGTACAAGCTAAGAACGTGTACCCCTTGAAGGCCAGACATTTACAGCACAGATTTGGGTGTCACGCTTCGATGCGTGTCCTGGACGGTGAGGACCAATGAGGCTCATGACTGGGCGACTTCAAGGGCTCAGGCGCCTTGGGTCTATTTTTAGATAGGTCAGGGGCTTGGACAGGGAGTGTGAAATTAATACAGGGATGGGATCGCAGACACCGCCACGACAGATACGGACGGGCCAACTCATCTCATCCCGGCTCGACCGAGCGAGGCTTCTCACCAGTCGGCAGGGCCGGCGGGAAGATCTGGTGTTTTACGAGGCAACAGGTATCCTGAACGGCATGTCCGAGAATAGACCGGACGAAGAGGGCAGCTCCCAGTGAGCTTACTCACACCGCCTGCGCTGAGACCCGCGAGAGGGGGGGACCTGGCGTCACGCAGGCAGCTGAAGTGCGCCTCTCAGAAGCCATTCGGTATCTCTGGCGCCGCGGGATGTCCGGCCTGACACCAGAGTCCCAGGCCCGAATCCCAGGCTTCCACTCAATAGCAAGACAGTGAACAGATCCAAACCACAGTAATCACCAACACGCCACGAACACAATTCCATGAAGGATAACCTGTTTGCTTCTTATTCTACACAAAGGAAAATACCAAGACTCCAAATCACGAGCTGTCGTCCCTAACAAAAGACTCAACCTCCCCGAAAATAAGTGAAGTCAAACGCCTGCCATGTTTCCCATCCAATCATATCTGATAAAAAAAACGTGTTCCACACGCCGGGTATAATACTCCTCTTCCCCTTTTGCTTTTTGCCTTTACTGAGAGAGAGTTACTACACGTCCTCTTCCGGCCTCTCCCCAATGCCATCATCCCTCGGTGGCCCCCCAACCACATCATTATAGCTCGGTATAGGCGGCTGGCCCTCCGTCCTCGTAGCGCTCGAACTCTGTCGGCTCCGATTAACGATCTCAATCAGCGGTGTGTTCTCGCTGTCCACGCTCGACCGGCTCTCGGAATCCGACCCTTCCGGACTCGTATAGTCTGGGGGCGGGTTCAGCGCATCCTGCAGGCCTAGGCCTACCGTCTCGTTCACATCCGCTTCGCTGCTTGCTGCGCCGCTAGGTTCTCCTTCGTCCGCCGGAACCAGCTGCGCGAGGGAGATATCTGTGGGACTGCGCTGAGGCCCAGGGCTCGTGGGCGGCATAACCCGATACGTACCACTCCGAGACCTGCCGTGCTGCGCGTTAAGTGAGTGGCCGGGGTTGCCGCGGTACGGGTGCACGCCCGAGTGCGTGTTCGCGTGAGCCCGCTGGTACTGCGTCGGCGCCGCCGGCCCGTCCTTAACCCCCGACTCCAGCAGGATGCTTCCTTGCTCCGAGCCGTAGGGTGGAGGCGGCGCGAGACTGCCCGTTGCAGGAGCGAGCCCCCACTTCTTGACGTTGGCTTCGATGAAGACAAAGCCGGACTGGCCGAGGTTCACGTGTACCGTGGCCGGCCCGTTCGCTCCCACGGCGGGGAAGAAGTTCTGTGTCTTGAGCCCATGCGCCACATCCTCTAGCTTCTTGCCGTTTCGAGTGAAGAAGATGGTGCCCGTGCGGGGCCGGTAGCCTACACCAATGACGTCGCCTTGTACGAACGGGGGGCCGTAACGTGTGGGGTCAAAGGGTTGGTTGTATCGTCGGACGCCGGTAGAGAGGTATGCCACGGATGATTTGTGGAAGCCTACAACAGAGTTAGAATGTGAACACTATCGGAAATCGTGGTAGCAGACATACCGGGTAGCCTGAACAGGGGGTAGGGCTTCGTCGCCATGCCAAAGCCAAGAAGTGTGTCGTCTGGCTTCTCGTAAATCTTGGCCTCCCAGTAGTATACATCATTTTGCTTCGGCACGGGCAGATTGCACATGACGGTGCACTCAGAGTCAAAGAACTCAATTTCCGTCCTCGCCTCGACGAAGCAGTTGGCAATCTCCAGCTCTGGCTCAAACTCCCACGCGGAGACGCCCTTTTCTTGTATGGCGAGGTACTGTGATAGGGAAATATCGGTCGGAAGAGACTCAGGAGGATTCGCATTGATGAAGGCTGGGGCTGTTAGTACCTGTCCACCCTCGTTTTCCATACGAGTACTTACCTTTCGCTCTTAGGTACTCTGTCCTCTGCATTTCGTTCATCCTCTCCAAGGCCTCCGCCTCTTCTTTCAAGAAGGCCTGCTCATCGTCGAATTCTCCCGGTCTCGTGAGGAAGTCAAGCCAGCCGCTGCTATTGGAGTTCCGGTAAACATAGATGATGACGATGACGAGCGCAATCAGGCCGGCCGATACAAAGGAGGATATCAGGCCGACAATGATGACGCCGATCGTGTCCGGCGGGGACCCCATAGTTGCTTATTTAGACCCTATCCGGGCGGTTGCCTGCTATGGTGCGTCTCGATTTGAATCTGTGCGGGTCCGGCGGATTCGATACTGAGGCGTAACCCGCCGGGTCAGTCATTCGGGACTATCGCCAGTTCGTGGCTTGAACCCGCTCCGGGGAGTCGTCGAGGCTGTCGCTGCTGGATCTTGAGGTCGTATGAGAGCAGGAGGGCTGTTTGGGCGGGAGAGTAGACGCCCTCGGTCGTAGGCAAGAAGAGAGAGGGTTGCAAATTAAGGGATCACGAAACTCGAAGATAGAGGCGCTGTAGCACGCTGTGTTGTGCGAGGCGACGCTTGTGACGGACTTGGTCGGTGGGCTGATCCGGCTCGTTTCGGTCGGCGACGCTGTCAAGGGCGCTGCGCTAGGGTCGGTTGAGAAGGCTAGTGAGGAACAACGCAGAAATGGCAGTGTGACGAAGATAATGAATAAAGACCAACACGCGACGAAACCAGTCTAACAGCAGAATAGGACGAAGGTCGTGGGTGAGGTTGGGAGAGAGTGAGTGCCTGGGCCTGTGGATCAATCCGTCGTCATGCTCTGCGGGTCTGATGGGAAGGGACGGGCGCACCAGGCCCGTGGCGGGTGTCGCTATGTTTGAAAGAGGGGTGCGTCAGAGAGGCGAGGTACCAGTACAAATAAGTCGTTAGTAATTGCCCGCTATATAGGGGCAGTATCTTAGCGTATCGCCACTCTTAACTGTACATTTTACCTAAAGTTCTTGGCGTCCACAGGCTCCTTCGACGAGACGCCGCATGCATTACCACCTGATCTCCCTCTTGAATCCAGAGCAGCTAACGGACAGATAGAGTGGCGTCTCCAGGCAGACCGGACCCAGCCGGAGGACTCGGATGGTTTTCTGATTGTCACGAGCAGGGTGTTCCTATTTTTTTTCTTTTCCTTTTAAGCTGCCGGCATCGAATTCTTTGACTCCTATCTTCGACGCATTTTCAGCTCCGCGGCACTGCCGGATCCGTTGCCAAGCGACGCACGACCGAAAGCTTCCCATCCAAGCACGCTGGGTCTCCGTCCCCTGGGCGAGACACATGGGGCGCCCGGCTTACAGTGAGCGCTACTATAGAGATTTTGGGGGGGGGGGCGCCGGGGAGGCTGACTAAATTGCGTCTCAGTTTCAACTGTGCATGACGTTTCAGCCAACTCCTTCATCTGAAGATCGGGTCCTTCCTTAACATTTGGTTCTATCTTTGGGCTGGTCCAAGCGCTGGCGGGGACCCGTCCCCTGGTGCACCGCTCGTATATATCTTGTCCGAGCACTACAGAGACGGTGCTGTTTATGCGATATCACCCCTAGCCAAGTACAACTACCTTCCTTCGGACCTCCCTGCCGGTCAACGAGCTGGATGCTCGAGAGTCCTGATTCTACGACCTCTGGACGGGTTCTTATCTCCTCCTTGGTCCGTAACTTTGCTTCGTGCCTGGCCTGTGAAACAATCAACCACGAACCAGTCCTTGCCCCGCTGAGGAGGCTCGTCGCCGCCCCGCAGATCGTCCGTCCCTGTGTCAAGGCGCAACAGCGGGATCCGTTATTCTGCTACCGCCAGACCTCCTTTGCCAATAATTATTCGGCCGCAGCGTTCTAGAAGATCAAGGGAAACAAGAAATCCCTTCGAAGTGAGCTCCTTAAGTGAATGTGATCTGCATGCATTCGTAGCATTTCCCATTACTAGTATCAATCTACATACGCATAAGGCCGTGTTGGTCTATACTGACTGGTGAAGGCCAACTCAAAATCAAGCGGAGACGCCGAAGAGACACAATCCCATGTTAAGGTCCCGATTTCCATCACGATCTACCATCTCTGAAAACCCCCCTTTCCAGCCTACTCATCGAAGTCATCCTGCCTCGCCCTCCGGTATCCGCCGCCTCTCTCCCTCTCCCTCCTCCTCCGCTCCCTCTGCCTCTCATCCCTCGACCTCGGCGCCGCATCCTCCTGGCTCCTCAGCTCCGGGATAGGATGGTGGTAGCTCCTCGTGCCAAGGTCACTCTCCGTCGCCTCGCTCCCCCAGCCCCCAGGTACACCTTGCGACCTCGACCTCGACCTCCGCCTCCGCTCCCGCCTCTCCCTCCTCTCGCTCTGCTCCGTGCTCTCCGTGCTCTCCATTACAGCGCTCAGCTCGCTCCTCGCTGCCCTGTGTCCTCTCGTAACCGCCGACTCAGCGTTCGCGCTCTCCACAGCCCGGGAGTAGCTAAATTCCCTCCGCGGCCTGTCGTCCCTCGAAGTCCGGCTCCGCCCCTCCGTGGCCCTGCTCTCCCTCCTCCGCCTCGACTCAGCGCGGGCCTCGGCTCGCAGGCGCTCGCGCTCGCGCTGGTCGTTGCGGTCCGCGGTCGAGTACACCTTGCGAATACCGGCGCCTTTCGTGGGAGAGTTGGTGGGCGTGGCCTGCTGGTTGGCGAGAAGGCTGGAAGACACGGTGCTCTCGGTGGGATTCGTTGAGCTGTCCCAGTTGGAGCCCTCACTTTCAGCGTTGAGACCGCCCACGCGCGCCGGTTTCTCGTGACGGTAACGCCGCAGCTCGTCCTCGGCGTCCTCCTCCGCCTCCTCGTCCACCACCGCGCCATCTCTCCCGACACGCCTTCTCTTTTCTCCATCTTCCTTCTCCCTCTTCCGCTCTTCCTTCCGCGCTCGCTTCTCTTCTTTCTTCATCCTGTCCTTCTCCTGCATCTTCTTGATCTTCTTCTCGCGTAGCGCCTTCCGCCTCTCTCGGCCCGAGATGTCGCTTACGCCGCCCGTGATGCCCGACAGAGCGGTGCCCTCCGTGATGACTGTGCCGTCTACATCTCGGTCATGGTCCGCAACGTCCTTGTACACACTACCACCCCCGAGGATCGTGCTCTCTGTGGCGCCTGATAGCGTCGTCCCATTGGGACCTTTGCGGCGCAAAACCGTCGACTTGTAGTCCTCCCAGTCACCCTCCTTAAAGTAGAAGCCGCCGTTGCGCGCCCAGAAGAAGAACCAGATACCACCTAGGATGAAGGCGGCGCCGATTATCCCAAAAAGCACGAAGAAGGCGATGTTGTTGAAGCTATGTGGGTCGGTCACGCCAATTCCTGGCTGGTAATCCTTACCGTCCGTCTGCGGGGACGGGTCGCGGGGGAGGAGGACCGTATGGGCGCGGATGGGGCCGATCGTGTTGAGGGCGGGCGGCATTTCGGAGGTAGGTCGATTGTATGTCGTGGATCTGGAATTATGTCCTTATGCTCCCGTATCGGTAATCACGTCGAACGGGGTGGAATTTCGTTAGGTCAAAGGCAGGTTGTCCTGGAACTGCCACCAAGTTGACGGATGGAAACCTGGGCTCAGAGCTGGCACAACCAGCCTGAGAGAGACGAAGAAACAAATGCAGTAACCCCTGCGCGTTGTCGGAGAAACTGCACGAGAAGTGAGACGGGAATTGGGAGACGAACGAGACTAAGACGCGCCTCCTTCGTAGTGCTTGATTATCGATGGTAACGGGTGAAGAGAGAAAGAGAAGGGTCGAGTTGGACCGCCTTGGGGATCTCTCTTTCGGTTCCCCAGGAAACGAGTGGCTGGGAAGCCTGAGGTGGGGTTGGATTGAGCGAACTGGGTCTCGTTGTGGGATCCAGGTCAAAGCCAAGTGATGACGTTGGCCCGGCAACGACCGAGCAGCATTTTATCGCTTATCGCCCCCGAAACTCTCTTGGCCCCGTCGTGTTTCGATGCTCGACAAATCGACACCTCCGTCGCAGTACATCATCCAGAGTCATGGGAGCGTTAATTCTCAGCCTTGTATTCTAATGGTTCAGACCAGCACGCCATTCTCCATGTTCTGTATTAGGCCAGGGCATCTCACTATCTCAACGTTGGATCGAGGAGCGGTTCACAGGATAGATATGTCAAGTACTATACCAATGTCTCGACATGAGCGAGCTACTATAATATTGGCTTTCGCTACAGAGACAAGAATGAGTTCTGTCAGATACGTGCCACCGCGTATATGGTTGTCCAGCCCAGTGCCAAGCTCCAATGCTAAATCGTCAGAGCCACCCCTACATAAACCCAGATTTTTGCCAGGCCTACCCAGTAAAAAAGTCGAGATCGCTCATTTAGAAGACATGGATGTTCCAACGTGATCAATACATAACAGTCTCGGAAGGAGAAAATTAAGACAAAGGAGAGACGGAGACGCGAGTAATAGGAGACACTCGAGAGTAATTAAACAAGCGGACCTCCAAGACCAATGTCCAATATTGCCCGTCTGTGCTTTACCAATGCCAGACCTTTTGGGGGTATCAACAATCTTCTGCTCTCTGAACAATCATGTCAAAGCCTCCAAGTAGTCGCACAACAAGAGAAACAAGGTAGAAGCGTAACAGGTGAGAAGAGAGCCGGGTACAGCCAGCGAGAGAAAGACAAGACAAGCCCAAAGAACACATCCCATGGCCGCTGCCGTATGCATATAGTTCCTCCTGGCCACGTCCCTCGAGAAATCAATCTCCCTTGCACCGCTCATGAAAGAAAAAAAGATAATGGACAGTATATGAAGGTGAGAAGATCTCCATAAACTGAGAATAGCCACACCCATAGAAGTATAAAAATAGTAGGAGAGATGCGCATGAAACATGAACCAAGAATTGAGGCGTGAGGCGAGGCAAAGTTGTCATAATCGTCATCATCATTAGATTCACCAGTCGTCGGCGTCCCGGTGGTACATGTCATACCCGTCGCGAGTGCGCGTGAATGACCCGGATTGGCTCAGGGCTCGATTTCGGTATGGGAGCCGCTCAAGGCGAGGCTTCCTGTCGTCGTACGTGATGCTCCCCTTGTCGCTGTCGCTCAAACGAGCCTGCGGCGGAGGACGTGACGAGATACTAATAGCGCTACCGTCCCGGCACTGGATCTTCGTCCCAGACACCTCGACAACAGCCTGCCCCGTCACTTTAATGGTGAAGTCATCATCATTGCCGACAGACCGGGTAGTGCGTGTAGTGGCAGAATTCCTCCATTCGCTTTCATCGTGACTGCTACTGCTGCGTGTCGACCGGCTACTCCCCCCTTGGCTACGTTTCGTCGCCTTCTGGAGAGCATCCTTGGTTAGAGCCTGGGTAGCCCCCCCACCGGAGACAGTTTGTTGATAAGCGCCGGCCTTCGCGAGCTGATCGAGCATTTTGTCATCGTAACCGTACTCGTAATCACTATCGTCCACATCGTAATAAGAGTTGGGCCTTGGTCTTGCCGGGCCTACCGACGGTTCCCGGAGCTGCAACGCCGCACCACCGTGCGCTATGGACATGCGTCGTGAGCGCGGCTGTGAAGAACTGAATTCCACCGAACGGCGGGGAGGAATATCCCGATACATGGATTCATCACCATCGAAGGACTCCTCATCATATCCCCGCGTCTTGTGTGTCTGAGGTGGCGGTGGTCTCAGCATCCCTGGCCTTGTCGACTTCGGTCGTGGCGGCGGAGGTGGTGGTGGCGGCATCGCAGCGCGGTCTTGCAGGTCCCGCTCCTTTTTCCCCTTCACCGACGCTTTCCGTGACACAGCCGGTGGGTGGGGCTCCTCGTCACGGTCGTCAAAATATGAAGCGCGACGAGCATGCCGGAAACCTATTGCTGACGCCGGCCTCGACGCTGACTGAAAGCGTTGCTTCAGATGGTCGTGCCCAGGCCCGTCCAGGTAGCTGTCGACCGGGGACGCAGGTGGCATACCAGGATAGTGGTGCGCCATGGGATTTGGAGGCGGGGGGGCACCATAGGAGGAGCCATAAGACGACCCGTAAGGTTGAGGGTAGGAGGTAAACGACGACGCGTATGGCGAGGTGGAGTAGAAGCCGTAATTCGACGGCGGAGGGTGGGATTTTCCGTGATAACTCATCGACCGTGCGGCGCTGCCACCAGTGATTGGGACTCCGCCGCTATGAGGGGTACCCGAACCAGAGCGGAACCGCTGGCCAGAAGAGCCGGTCGACTGAACCCCATAGTACTCAGACTCATTGGGTTTCCTGGGGTTTGTATGAAGAACTGGCGATGTCTTTGACGTCTTGGCGGGCGGTCGTTGGGCAGAATTCTTCTTTGTGGACGTCCGGCGGGGCTCTCTCTCTCCTTCCCGTTCTCGTTCATATTCTCTGTCCCATTCCGCCCTGTCCTTTTCCCTGGATTTCGGTTTCGGCTCCTTCTCTCTCTTGCGGGGTGACAGGATTGTGGAGTCTGAGTCAGTTTGGCCGTAGACGACTGGTGAGATCGAGCCAGACCGCCTAGACTTCTTGCTGTTCGCCTTTTCCTTGACTGGACTTGTGGCCACGGAGGCAGCGACTCTCGTTCCCGTGAGGGCCTGGCCATCTTCGTCCGCGTCCTCCATATAGGCCGCCATACCTCTCCTCCCCGACATCATGACAATTGGCGTGGTCCCCTATGGTTACCACTTAGTTGCGAGGCCTATTATTGTGTTCGTCTCGACGAGGTAAGGGAGAGGCTATAAGGCCTCAGCAGGGGCCCGTGGGCTCTATGTTGGAGACACTCTTGGACGCGATGCTGTCCTCAGTAATGAGTTCGGTGAGTGTGGTTGAGTGATTTAGACTCGAAGGAAGGTCGGTGATTCCTCCACTGCAGACAAGGAATGCGCTGTCCTTGTCGAGCTCGAACAAGGAGGCTGAGGTCGGCTGGTCGCGACAAGAGGGTAATTGAAGCTGACAGGAGCAACCAGTGGGGTTCAGGGTGATGACCCGTACGATATAGGCAGAAGGGTATTTAAAAGAGAAAGATCCAGAACGGGGCTGCACCGACGAAGCTGTCTGAAGGTTCGAGGATTGTGGGGTCGAAGTTAGGATCCAGGCAGAAGTGGGTTTGGCGGAAGACGGCAGGCGGCCTGGAGAGGGAGTGTGAAAATGGAGAACGGCTGTGGTGTGGTTGGGTGTGTGTGTGTGAAAGAGAGGGGAGAAAAAAGTTGGGCGGGCGGATATTTCTAAGAGAGAAAGACACTGGAGCCCACCGCAGCACCGGAACAGGCTAAGACCGCACACCTAGCGTCAAGATGAGTGGTACCTGGGGTTTGGGCGTGGATTTCTTGCGTGTGGGCTATTCTAATATGGGAGAGAAAGTTTGCTGCACCAACGAAGGGCAAAGGAAGTGGGGGAATGGAAAGGGAATGTTGGAGGAGGAAAGGGCGGACGGCTGAGGGAAACTTGGTGGCAGGCGGGACAATGCTGACCACTGCCCGCTGCCGTGTGGTGGCCGATGAATGGCGGCGGCAGAGAGGTAGGCGCTGTTGCTGAACAATTATCTTCCGTTGCTCGTTGCAGGCCCTTGACCAGGCCAGTAAGAGCTGTTACTCGCGCTGCGTTCGTTGTTCCTCTCGGCAGTGTACAACCCCATGGCCTGTTTTACTGGCGGGGGACACGCCTGACGACCCTCAACGCCAGTGGGGCGGTTACCGCCTTCCTCTATGGACTCACTAGGGCGGGGCGTGCAGACGACCAGGGTGTGAGCCCAACGGCACACACGACAAGAGCCCAAACCCGTCCAGATTGTCCGCAGATTCGCACCCAATGAGGAGAAAGACAAGCTGGGGACTGGGCCCATATGCCTGCTTCCCAACCTCGAGCGATTCGGCTTGATAGGTAAGCATTCGATCAGGTGTCAGCCCACGCGGGCGTGTAAAACGCCCCCGGCTTCCGTGTGATATGTCGTCGGAGGTCAACGCTGCCAGTGTTTCAGAGCTAGCGCAAGTAGGATGGTAGTGAATGAGCTGTTAGAAGGCCGAGGCGCCGAGGCGCCGGAACATCGAACGCCTGGCCGGGTGAGGCGGGTGAGGCTTCTCCACTGAAACGTGGATGGTGGGTATGAGTTGGAACGAGCAGATGTCACACCTCATTCCCTCCAGCACGGTCAAGTCCGAGTGGAGAGAGATAGAGAGAGAGAGAGAGAGAGAGGAAGGGTACCTGGTCCATGGTCAAAGGAGAAGGTATACATATACGCATGAAGGCATTTTGCCCGGCTCTGCTGGAACAAATTGTCAGGGATATATGTCTCGTAACCCGTCTAGGGTGTTGCCGCTGGAGATGCTCAAACAAAGGGCCATCATTTGAGAGGGTGTACAATGTAATGATGCTCTGTGTTGTTACTTCTGGTGCTCATGGGCCATTACTCAGCCTATCTAAGAAGCCTTGTTCCGGATACCCATCTCGGGTCGACTCATGTCGCCAGGGGACGGACTTAATTGAAGACGCGAATCAAATATGTGGGGTCTTACCGGGGGCCTTCAGCGGCAGGCTATCGATAGGACGGGCCGCCGGGGCCCTGAAGTTGCTGTTTATAGCACCCGTCAGGGGACCAGACCAAGGGCTGAGTCATATCTTGTTCACATGGCGTGGTGAAAGGTCGGCTTGCACTCGCGATCTCGTCCCTGCAAGCCAACCCCTGCTGCCCAACCTGGCAGTTGCCACTGTTCCATGTCAGCGCCGACACTTTTACCCAATACCTACCAATCCACTCGGCCACCTCACAAATTCAAACGTCGGTGCTCCGCAGTTTGGAACGTTCGAGCTCTTCCTGGTGCGGGCTTCGTGCCCAACGTTGTACATTGTGGGGTTCGGGTACCAATTTGGATGACACCCGCCTCGAGGATACAACTCTCCTTCGAACAGATCACGACTCGATGAGAGACTGTTGACTCGCTCCGTTTCTCTCGTTCGCTGATTAATAGCGACGTTGTGACACCCAGGCGGCGGCGGCGGTTCCGACCACGCTGTCGCGAGTGCGATTGAGCGCCGGGCGTATCCTCTCAGCAGCCACGCCCGTGGTCATCATGGCGCCCGCCCCAATCCTCATGTACACCGTTTCCTCAAAAGGCCTCTGAAACTGTTGCATTCTCTCATACGTGAGGCTGTCGTACCTGTCGTTTTCGCCGACATTATGGGCAGCTGCGCGATGACCCCAAAATAAAAGTCATTGACGATGCCAGTGGGATAAAGTGACGACCTCAGAAATTGCAACACAACACTTAGCTCTCAGCCATAACCCTCTCGCTTCGGCCGTGTCAAATGCCCATTATCACGACGACGAAACCACCCCATTCGAAATGCGGAATCGTGCAGCGCTCCAAAAGGCCAACAATAGTTTCCGTGTGGTGACTCCTGCCGCGCTGGCTGCTTGGGTTCCTTCCACTCCAGGCGGAGATACCGCCCAAGTCCCTTCTGCTGCCCCCTTGTGCATATGGATGGGTGCCACTCCTGCCAACCACACAGCTTAGTGGTGTTAGCCAAACCCCTCCCCCCTCTTCCCACCCTCCCCCCCCCCCAAAAC
>JAMBUN010000027.1:0-100843 GCA_030271035.1 Microascus cirrosus
GGGGGGGCGTGTGGGAAGAGGGCCAAAAGATCTGGGGCCCGGGACTCCCCACGCGTTGTTAAGCAGGATGGATCAGATAGGCGAGGATACGTATCGCCGAGGGTAACCTCCGCATGGTTGTGCTTCTTAACTTCACACCAAGAGGAGGGGACTGCATGGCGGGAGAAGTCTTACAGCAGGCGGGGGAGGCGGGCTATGCGAGCACTTAGTTTCATCCGTGGCCTGGGGCCGGGAGCCCCGTTTTCTTGCTCAAGTTCGTGTTTGACCCCAGATGGCGTGGTAACCTCGCGGTGTTCCTCGTGTTTCGCCTCTAGGCGAGGGTAAGTTGAGCAAGAGCGTTGTTCAGGGACCATGCTCCGGCCATCCATAATGATGCTTCACCCCGTCCATGAGAATTGGGATAATTGGAGGACATTAGGCCCTCAACTGAGCATATCTAAACGCCTCATCGTCACCCCCATACGAACTGATGTGAAGATCCGGCGAGATGTGCCGTCTTGCGGGCTGGACATCCCCGGCCACTAACACACGGACCATGCCATGGCACCCAATCAGCAGCGGAGTAAGTCGGAGCGAAGGGGTGGAGCAGAAGGGCGTGGGAGTGTCTCCTAGAGAAAAGCCTTCGGCCAGCGGCAAAGCCATGACAGGGCGTTGGAGTGATAGCGTTGCCCGTCGATATGTGTAATGTCAGCGACTCCGAGAGAAAGGGGGCGTGTGTTTGATAACGGCGTGGCCAACCGGAGAGCTTATTGTGGGTCCACCCGGGGGGTAGATCTTGAGGCGCTGATAAGGGATTTGAGGGAAAAGAGTTGCACTGTGATTGGATGACATGTTGCCTTACCTGGTAATTGGGCTGAGGGAGAGTCAGCTTTAGTGGATCGAGGGGGAGCGTCGGAGTGGCACGGTTTCAGTCGTCCGCTCCAAGTAATTGGTGGTCTTGTCATGTCTGCGTCTCAGACGTCAGACGAGAGATTTCAGCTGGTTGTGAGGTTATATCGGGATGAGCCCATTCCTATCTAGTTTGCAATCTGGTATTATTAGCAATTGGCGTGGTACGCAGCTGTCGTCCCTCGTAATCTGACGACAACGGCTCGGTCACAGCTCCTCGAGCATCTCGAGACGGAATTGGCTCGGCGTCGCATAAGACTTGGGGAGAAAGCTCTAATTTCCCCTTTTCTTCGGGATATTTCGTTTTCTAGATATCGCCGCGCAATTCCCCCTCTTCGCACTTACAACGGCTTTTCTCTCTTCCGAGATTTTCCTTGGGCCCACTGAGAAAGGTATCCCTTGTCCCGTCTTTGTCCCCGGTCCTTTCCGAGTCCCCGGAAACTAGGTGCGTGGGGAACAGAGACTCTGATTTTTTTTTTTCAACGCGGGAAGGGGGAATCTCGTGAAATAATGCGAGTCAAAAACCGCTGTCACGCACCCGTCTCACCTAAACTGGGCCCAGCCAGTCACAGATGCCCAAGCTTATCGGGAGGCCAAGACAGGGGTGGTTAGCGCATGCCCCACACCCAGCCCGAAGAAATTCGCCTCCAAAGTCTCCCAGTCTCTGTATTTTTCTTTCCCCACGAACCGCACCTGGAAATACGCTGGCTGGAGGTAGCTGTACCTGCCGGGCTGCGCCCGCTCGGCGGAGAAAATTATGCAGGGACGGCGTGCCGCCGTATTGGGTACGCGGAGCCGCGGTACGGGCGCCATGAGAAAAGGCTTGGCAATGCGGACTTTTTCCTCGCGGTCGGGTGGGTTTGGCGCATTGCCTAATCGGCGAGGAAAACTTCTCTCATTCCGGTTTGTAAGTGTTTTCGAAGGCCACTTAGGCTGGAACGCCTGCGCGGTGCCACTTTGTAATACTTATCGGGCTGGTTGCCTCTTGCTCTGTGGACGAGGCGAGAGTCACTGGGAAGAGATATTGTGCATCCCGTCGCTTTTCGTCCATTTAAGCCTGTCTGTCCCTCGGCGTTCATGACATCGTCAAGGCCTGTTTGATTCTTGCCTCTGGGAAGTGACGTCTGTGTTATCGAAGGGCTCATCCTGACCACCATGCCGCTGGAGTGACCCGACGTTCTGGGACGGGATCGCCGCAGTGCCTCGGTGCCCAAATCCTAAATTATAAATGCTGCGCTGCCTTCAATCATGCGCCCCGAATTCATCCGTGACGCCTACGAGCTTGGCTATGGGGGGCAACTAGGTCACTGTATCAATCGGGCCTCCTCGCAGGAAACCCCATCAATGGATGGCCCTGCGACCCGAAGCGTAGTGTCAAACTCCGACTAGATCCGACCATAAAGCCAAGCCCGTTCCCGAGGTAAATCAGGCCAAGGATATGGCAATGCTTCGCGACTACTAGTGAGGCCCCGGACGGCGCCCGGGGCACTGCCGCTAGTCTCGTTGGTCTTATCGCCGATCGGAACGGCCTTTCCGGGGGTGGCTCTGGGCTATTTGTGTGCTCTTTATATCTCATTATTCAATTCAAAATGTCAGAGCACCCCCACCACGATTCGACCACGAGCCCCCGCTAAATCCGGCCTTCTAGAAGGATTCTAGCCTTGAGTTGAAGCTGCTGAAATGAGACTGTCAATGTGACTCCCGCTCATTTGCTACACCTCGCCTTCAAAGTCTGGGATTTCTTTTCTCTCTCCTGATAAATAAGCACTTCCCCGCGATACCCTTGGCTGTTAACGATGCTTCTGTGGAACAAACTAGAGGTGCTCTTTAGAGCAGACCTAAGGATGACTACCTCCAGTTATAGCATGTGAAAAGCTCCCTGGAGAGGCCACAAATACTTGTCCAAGCAATTTTTTTTTTAAAAAAAAAAAAGAAGAAAAAAGCATTTCATCTTTTATTTGGATGAGAGGTAGATAATTCAGTTAATGCAAATACCTGTCCCTGCGCAAGCTCATTCAAGGTGGACAAAACGGGAAACCCAGAAGGGGAAAGAAGCTTGTTCGGCAATACTACGGCTATTCTATCTCCAACAACCACAAGCTTAATTAGTAGCAAAGCGCTTGGCTGGTTGGAAATGTGTGCCTGACGTAACACAACAACTTCGACTGCGCTATCTTGCACCTGCTGCAACCAAATCATCACCCAGGCTCACCTGCAACATCGACTGAAACCAGCCATTTTCAGAATTTCAAGACTGGAATATACTCACACATTTCGTTGTTTACCTAGAAGAGCCTGTAGCCTACCGTCAATCATCGCCTTATCGTTCCTCTCCAAGCCAGTCCCATCGCGGTCACCTCGCGGCCCGCCCCACCTTGGCGGGGTCATGCTCCAACGCCATGTCGAAACGCGAGACCCTGCTCGGGGTGTCGAGCGCCGAGTTTCGAGACATTGACGTGAGTCGCTGTCGAGTGCAGACAGCAGACCAGAGGGTGTGTGGTCCTCGCCTTTCTAGCAGCTACTACCTTGGATCCTATTATGCTAACTCTTACCCTTCAGTTCGGAGATGGCTCAGCCGAGATCATGAAGGCTCGTGATCTGGTCGAGATGCAAATGATGATGGATCTATACGCCGAAGACATCCTTTCGGACTCAGACTCAGACTCTGGCGCGGATGTCGAGGGTGTCGGCGGCGCCCAGCCTACCCTTCGCGCGCCCAGACCAGCCAGGCGCAAGCCTCCCAAGCTTCAGAACTTGCGCATGAATCTCACGGCTCTTTCGCAGGTTTATAATCTGTATTTTACGGCATATCGCGGCAAAATATGGGTGTACTGCCCAGTGGGCCCTTTGGCCCAGGGCCTGGGTGAGGAACCTGCGCTGGTTATCAATCATACTGTATCTCCTATCGGCGCTCGTATGCCATATCGCATACCCGGTTGGACACCGGAAGAGGCGAACCATATGATCGTCGGCTTTCTTGGGGACGTCGAGATACTCCTTCTCTGCTTCGAGAACGGAGACGTTGAAGCCTACTATACTCGGGAAATTGCGGCTTGTATAACGCACCACCCCCAGAGTTCTGATTCTGCGTCGAGATCCGGCCCGCGCCCTTTCTTCGTTGCCAACGTCGGCGATTCTGCTTGGGGACTGGCCATTCACTCAAAGTCACGCCTGGTAGCAGTTAGCTCCAACAGGCCCGAGGTCACTGTATTTGCCTTCGCGTTGACTCGAGCTCCGCCTCCCGGAAAGTTCCTAAAGGCCCCGCACACGCCATTCGAGGCCGCTGTTCTTGCTCGGAAACGGAACTGGAGGATTGTGCTTCCGGTGAAACGCAACGGGCACAACATCCCGAATATCGACTTTGTGAGCAGCCCCAACGGCCTCGCCCAGAAAATATCAGCCGTCGACATCCATGGAAATCTCTGGCTGCTTGATATCTGGCGACAAGGAACAGCTCCGGCACTCATCGTTCCCCAAGACATTGCCTGGGGGAGCCCTGACCGTCAAAGGTAAGAATCGAGGGCGAACGCCCGATGCTGTATGCTTTTGGGACGTGATCGCCTACTGACTTCGCCACCCTCAGATTATGGGCCGTCGTTGCTTTGCCAGAAAGCAGCTTCTTGGACTTGGGGAAGAGGAAACACAACTCTCCGAAAGCATACTTCTCGACTGCAGCCTCGCACACTCGAGCTATTGCTCTGGGGAATGGGGGCATCCCTATCCAGCTTCCGTTCAGGAACTCACGGTACTGGATAGACATCAGCGGCGCATTGACTTTCATCCAGGACTCAAAATTTACTGGCCGCACCCAACCGTATCCTCTCTCCAACGACTTGCCGGTACCGTCAATGTTCATGGATACCCCCATAATGCAAAACAACACGACATTGGCCGCAGCCTTCAATGCAGACAACCAGGATAATGTAGTGAGCGAGGAGGGCGCAGAGGATTCATCCGAGACTGAAAACGGCAATGATGAAGCCGACGATGACGAAGACCAGCCGGACGACAATGAAGACGAGCTAGACGAGGGCGAGTACGACGAGGAGGATCTCGAAGTGGAGGTCAGCTCTTCGGGGGATAATCCCATTGACGAGGATAACATAACGAACACGGCCTATCAATGGCCTGTGAACCAATTCGCAGGCAATGCCGCCAGTTACACTGCCTCACCTCCGCTCCTGGAGTCCTATCTGCCCAACGAGATGGATCAGCCTTACGAGCACCCCGCCGTGTCCCCGAACCACGTGTACCATCAGGCTGATGCAAAGAAGAGGCCCGGCGTTGCTTCCAAGACACAATCGTCGGGACTCGCCCACCGGCCACCACGGGATGCGACTGAGCCTTTGGAAGGAAAAGTAGACGGCCAACCCGCGCCTCGCATGGGAATGATCTATGCTCCACACAAAAGCATGACCTACCGCGAACCTGCTAGCACTCGCATCTGGGCCAGCTGGCTGAGGCGACGGAAGGAGTACAACACGCTCTCCACGGAGCAGAGCCAGGCTGAGATTGCCCTCATCGGCGAGCACACGAGCTTTTTCGTCACCGACAAGGCAGACCTGCGCCTGATAACCGCGAATCGACGTTTTGCGGACATCTTCTGCCGCGGCCCGGCTGGCGACACGTTACCTACCGACTACAGCCGCGTCCGCCGTGTCAACATGGCGCTGCACGTCCCCGAGCTGAACCTCGTTGTTGCCGCCTGTCAGTCCGGACGCGTGGCGCTCGTCAGCCTCATCAAATCCCCCTGGGCGCTCCCTACCGCCTGCGGTGATAGGAGCATGCGCGTCGATAAGATCCTGCCCACGGCCAGCGAGGAGGACGAGAGAAAGGTGCGGCCTAGGGTGTCCCTCTTCGGCATAGCGATGGGGCCTGTGCAGGAGGTTGAGGACGGGACGCTAAAGCTGAGGAGCCGCAAGGCCCGTGCGTCGTTCTCGCCCAAGTATAGACTGATCTTGCACTATCGGGACCATACCATTCTCAGTTACCTCGTCAGTCGGCCGTCGCCGGACGATTTGCAAGTGATCTAAATACGAGCAGATTGCAAGACCTTTGGACGACAAGCGGAGCATTCGGACTTTTGATTTGTTTTTTTGTACATATCTCCGCTACTCGATTTTTGTTCCTATTTCTCTTTCGATTTTACACTTTTTGACAGCAGGGTTAGAAAGAATGGAAGATACCAGGTGGCGGCGTTCCGGACATTTGAGGCATGATGAATTACGACATGAACAGAGAGTGGAGTTACGAGAGGATGCTTATCTTGGGGCAGCGAGCGGGTGGAGAGAACCTTTTTTGTTTTATTTATTTATTATTTATCAGTACGTGATATTTTCATCCCCTGTTCTTCGTTGTATGTGCGTGTTCTGGATGAGGTGGGTATTCGTCTCGTCTTGATTTTTTGTTTCATTCATTGGTTTCGTGAACAGTTCCCGCATATGTGCAAATCATAGGCCTAACCCCTTTCCCTCCTGATGGGGCCCCAATGAGCTGTACATCTAACATGCCTTTGTTGAGAAGGAAACAAACAAACATGAGGGCCAATATGGTCTCCCGAGATGCCCCCAACTTTCCTTCTCTACATCCTCTCACCGTCGTAGTACTCTTGTCAGTAGCTCGCCTCACTTCTCTGCCCGCCCTACGCCCTTCCAACAGGCGACCTCCTCAAAATCGAAAGCACCTCCACCGCGTCCCTCCTCACCATGTCAAACTCCCGACTCCTGGCCCTCTCCCTCTCCACAAACTTCTCCCTCAGCACATGCTCGCTAACGGCAGCGTCCATCGCCGCGCGGTACTCCTCCTCGCTGCGCGACCGCCTCTCGGCCCGCAGGCAGATCTCGTCGAGGCGGCGCGCGAGGCCGCTCGTAACGGGCGCGGGCTCCTCAGTCCTGTCGGCGGCTGAGCCGCCCCAGAAGGCGTTGAATCGGAGGCACGTCTCGGGCTTCGTGTCGCTGGGATCACCCCACACGACAAGCTCGTCGCCCGTGTGCAGGCGTATCCAGTAGTGCGCGGGTGAGGACGGCCGTTTTGGCTCGTGCGACTGCAGGCGGTGGCCATTGACGAAAATGCCGTTGGTCGCCTTGGTGCACACATAGAAGGCGAAAGCGTCCTCATCGGCGTCGGTAGTTGACCGCAGCCACGGCTGCGGATTGCGGTCCTTTGACGCGTCGAAGCCATCTTTGTAGAGGAGGGTCTTGAAGGCGTACTTCGGCACGCGGGCCTCCGTCCGGTCTTCGTAGACGTGCGTGTTCTCGGCACCGCGGCCCCATGAGAGCATGGGCTTTGATATGGGAATCGAGATACCGGGGATGGCGGAACCGGGGGTGGACTCGAAAAGGCCGACTATGCGGTTCTGCGAGGGGTCCTCGCGGATAGGGACGACGATATTGCCATCCTGCGGCGCCGTGTCGGGTATCGAGTCGTCGGACGAAGAGGCTGGTAAGGGGCCTGGTGCGGTGGACGGTATCTCCATGTCGGTATCCTCCCTCAGCTTCCGGGAGTCGCGCCTGAAGAGCAATGTCTGCGGCGTCGACACCGGCCGCGGCGGGTCGTTCTCTTTCCCCTCCTCAATGCTACTCCAGTCCGTGGGCGGGAAGTACTTCATTGCGAGGGCCCAGAGCGGTGAATCACTGGGCTCAAACTTCTGCCCGTTATCGCGTGCCGCTTGCACGAAGACGTCGAGCTGTAGTTGCGTCATCTCCGGGTATTTGACGTGGTGAGTACTCGCGTCCTTGTGGTTCCAGAAGATGGTCTTGTGCACGGGGCGGTCAATCTGACGGCCGGATTCGAGGCGCTGGACCGGCGGTATCGAAGCGATGAGCTTGTACTCCTCGAGCATCTCGTCCGTCAGGGAGTCCATATTGAGATCTGACTTTAGCCTCTTGAAGCTCGGCCTGCCGTGTACGGACCCTCCCTCAAATTCATCACTCGTGTCGTAGTTTGGTTTCCGCTTGCTCGCTGTGAACTGGGAAGGCTGGCCAAGCCCCCGCGATCCCGACGACAATGAGGTCCCATTCCCGCGCGACAGGCCACTATCCCCTCCCGCGACAGATTCTATGCGCCCCAAGCTCTGCGACTGGACATTCGCGACTAGGCTCTGCAGCTGGTCAGCCGACTGGTTATGAGGCCCGACGGAGAGGTGCGCACCCTCTTTCGGCTGTGATCGCTTGTGGGGAGTGAAGTGGTCCGAATCGTCGAAGCCGTCAGGGTTTTGGGAGTCGAGGATGACCGTCTCCGCGGCGCTGTCCGACGCCGCCGTGACGCGTAGATTTAGGCGGTGCTCTGGTATGGAGCCAGAGCTCCCAATGGCGGAGAGATTCACTTCTCCAAAGAGAGGAGGCTGGTTCTTGGCTCTCTGATGGTCCCCGGAGCAGTTTTCTTTTTGTGAAGTATCGCTTAGGCCATCGAGGTCATCATGGTTCACTAGAATCTCCGAGTCCGGACGGGCCTGTCCTTGTCCAGAACGGCCCTCCTCTAGACTCAACTGTGACGCATGCGCCGGGAGATCGTCGTCGGTGATTTCGTCCAGGGATTCGGCGGGATCCACAGCCAATCGTGGGCCTCTCAACCACGGATGCCCCCGCAGTTCCCGCACCGTTGACCGGAGCTCCGGCCGCCTCTGCAGCATCAGGCGCAGAAAATGAATCCCATCTTTTGACACACCCGCCCTTTGGAGGGGGCTGATGTCGAGGTCTGTCGTCATTATCCGGTTGAGCAGCTCGGAGTAACTAACGCCGGACTGGACCGGATACGGCGGCTTGCCCGTGAGAGTAAAGAAGAGGACGCCGCCGAGAGACCAGACGTCGACAGCGTGGTCGTATCTCTGCCCCACCACGGGACGGCGGCCCCTGAGACGCGGATTCCTCCGCCCGAAGCTATCGTACTCGGGGAATTCCGTGTACACTTCAGGGGCACAATAGAGGAGTGTCCCGCAGAATGTTCTCAGAAACGTCTCCTCATTGTTGACCATCTTGGAGAGCCCGAAGTCGGTGAGTTTCACCTCGAAGGGGTCCATCGAGCTGATTAGGATGTTGTCGGGCTTCACGTCGCGGTGGGTGATGCCCCTTTCGTGCATGTACTCGAAGGCGTCCAGCAGCTGGACGGCCATGGCCTGCACAACCGTCTCTGACAAGGGGCCATGCGTGTAGATGAGCTTGCCCAAGTCGCCTCCTGGAACGAACTCCATTATGATGATTAATAACCTGTCATCCCAGTCAAAGTTCTCTATGAATCGCACAATATTGGGCTGCACGGCCGTTAGAATGACATGGTACGAAGGGATTACAGGGAAAGGGAACATAAGGGTCCATACATGTTGTAGCCCCTTCATGATATTCATCTCGTTCTCCACCTTCTGGTCCAAGACGCCGTTCTTCATGAAGTGGCGCTTCTCGAGCTCCTTCGCCGCATAGGGGCTGCCATCACTCTTGGATGTGACCTGATAGACCACCGCGAAAGCGCCCTTGCCAATGACGCCGACCCGGTTGTATTTGTCCGAGCCGTCCCACTCCATGGGTATTATGTTGCGCGCCCTGTGGCTCACCGGCGGCGTCGCAGAGCCCCTGCCATTCAGTGGAGTCCGTTTGGCGACAAGCTGGCCGTTAGGTGCCGCAAACAAGTTCGGAGGGCCGCCGGGCCCGGGAGTTATCGTGGTGCCCTTGGCCTGCTTGTTCTGTAGGGCCTCCAGGCGGACAAAGTAGTCGTTCAGGCGCTCCCGGTAGGCCTTGTCGTAGGCGCCCTCGCGGCGCGGTATGCGCACCATAAACTCGAGGTCCAGGTCCTCCTGGTGCATCAGGATCTTGACGCGCGAGCCTGAGGTCAGCATGCGCTGCTTCTCGACCGGGGCGTGTGACTTGGACTTGAGCAGGCGAGTGTCGACAATAGTGCCGTTCGTGGACTGGTCCTCGAGCATGACGACGCCGAAGGAGTTGACGAAGACGCGGAAGTGGACGTTACTGAGGCGGCGGCAGGGGTCGTGGGA
This sequence comes from Microascus cirrosus, assembly GCA_030271035.1. NCBI lineage: Eukaryota > Fungi > Ascomycota > Sordariomycetes > Microascales > Microascaceae > Microascus > Microascus cirrosus. The sequence continues at coordinate 9,872 of JAMBUN010000027.1, forward strand.
GAAGCATATGTCGCAACGGGTGGCGTTGCGGCCGAAGGTGAAGCCCAGGTTGGGGTCCTTCATGGCGGCGGAAAGCCGGAGGACGATGACGTGATTGCCGAGGCCCGGCGGGGCCATCTCGAAGCGGCTCGCCTTGTCCTCGAGCGAGAAGTCGGTGTCGACATTGTCTACCTCGTCTCGGCCGAAGATGTGGGGGCAATTCTCGTGCGCAATACGGCTGATCTCGCGGCGGGCGTGGTTTGAGTGCGGGTGAAGGACGCACACGATGTCGGAGACGTCCTCGTCGGAGAAGCCTGAGGCCTGCTTGCCACGCCGCCGGGGGTCGACGATGTTTTGCGTGGCTACACAAGAGCGGTCAGTCCTGACGGTCTGGGGTAGAGGAGCATGGAGCTACGGAGAAGGGCGGGCGCAGCGCAGGGAACCGACGCGCGGGGCATTGGGAGAGCTGGAAGACGAACCCTGAGTTGGCTGCTCATCCTCCCCTTCCATTGGAGCGAACGGGGGTGGTGAACGGGGGAGAGAGTTTCGACCACGATGTGGGCTCCAGGCATCCAGCGCGGTTGAGGCGCCAGCGGCGGTGGTTTATGGTGGGGGTTACTCTCAACTTCCCCGCGACTTAGAAATCAAACAGGCCAAAGCTATGACAATGGGTAGACGGGAAAATAAAGAAGGAAAAAAAAAAAAAAAAAATCAACGCTCGGTTCGCTTTTGGGGGGGAAAGAAAAGGTCGGCCCGTCGAGCTGCGGCGGATTTATCAACAGTCGACGGCCCGTTTTTGCGCGAGCTGGGGTTGAACCTATATGTTGGCGGGGGGGCGGAGCGAGAGGCGACTCCAGGTACCGCAGGTCTCGGTTGACGGGGGCCAGTTGCGGGGCCGCTGCGGACGGCGAAGCTTGCTCGTTTTGTGGCAGGCTCGAGAAGACGGAGTGGTTGGAAACGAAGGAGAATACAATACGGCGGAAGGGGAAAAAAAAATCGTCAGAATACGAGGGAAAGGGTGTTGGGAGAAGAAAAATCAGGGTGTAGATGATCCCCTGGGAAACAATTCTTCGGGGCGTTTCTCATCCATCAGCTCGCCATAGCAACGATTGGACAATAGGCCCTGGCTGAAGCTGCAGGAGCCCTGGGAAGCAAACAGGGGAGAGAGAGCCAGTCAAAGAATGGTGAATTCAAAGACGGCGTGATTACGGCCCGTGACGAGCAATGAATTGAATTGTCTTGCGCAAGGGCAAAAATGTTTCTTGCCCTGCTCTCAAGAGACTGAGAGACTGCGATCAGGTGGCTGATGTCACGGTCGCCGAGTTGTCCGAGGCCGCCAGCAAGGGAGAGGTTTGTCTACTTTGGCCGATACAGCGCATTGGCCCCGTAATCCGCCGCACAATCCCTGCACTCCCAGCAGCCCGGCAGCACCCCGCCCCACGCCCCTGGCTGTCAGCGGCGCATCCCGCGCTCTTTCTTGACCAGCCGAGTCCCAAGGAGCGTTCTGATCACCACTCGAGCATTCACCAACGAGGGAGCAAAGAAGGGGCTGTCGCAAGCAGGGATCTGGGCATGCTCTCCCAAGGAAGGGAACCAATCCGCGCTCCCGCGCCAAGCCGTCTGCCTTAGCAAAAGCAAGGTTCAGCCGGGGAACCCTTCCCGACCCGGCGGGGTTGACGCCAGCGCCAATCGAGCCCCCCCGGAACCGGGCATCTGGGTAACGAACATCGTGCGCCTGCCACACAGGTCGCGTGGGGGAACGGAGCACACGCGAGTTCCCATCACCGGATCTTGTCCCCTGCGACAGAACCTCGTCTCCGATCCGACTACACCGGTCACATGATGCTGTCTGCTGGGATTATAGTATCACATGTCACGGGAGCGTCACACAGAGGGCTCCAAATAATCCTTACATATCAAAATGCTTTCTGCAGACACTAGGATGCAACACAGAAACATCCCATAAAAGCCATTGTGAATATTCTATCCATGAATCTCGCTTTTCGCCCTCCCGTAATGCCTGCCTCCGATGTGGCCCAATGCTCACTTCCTCGTCTATCAGGGTGACACAATGAAACCAAAACCCATGCAACAGAACCCAAGAACCCAAATCATGAGGATACCCAATGGAAAAAAAAAGAAAAGAAAAGATGGCCCCGAACTGCAATGATGACCAGACAGCAAGCTTTCGTGACCCATTTTGAATTCCCATACCTCAATTTCCCGCCTTAGAATGCGTTCCCCTGATACAACCGCCCCTGTCCAGGCTGAGGATACCGGTACTGCTGCTGCTGAGGTGGCATGCCGGGTGGAACCCCCGGCGCCGGGCCCCGCAAGGGCGGCGACCTTACACCCGGTAACCGCGGCTGCCCCGGCTGCGGTTGTCCTAGACCGGTAGGACCCGGCCTATACCCGGCACCCATAGGCGGCTGTCTATACCCTCCTCCTACCTGTCCATAGCCGTACCCCTGTTGCGGCGGCATCTGGCCCTGCCACATCATTCCCTGCTGCGGTGGGAATCTCATCTGGCCCTGCGATATGTTCGGGTGATGTATCGCTTGCTGCTGCTGCCGCTGTTGCCTCTGTTTCTGCTGCATCTGTCGCTCTTGTTGGTCGATCGCGTTCTGCATCGTCTGAGAGCTGTACCTAGCCTTGACCTGGACCTTCTCCTTCTCGCGCGCCTCAATCGTGCCCACGAGGCCCGCATTCTGCGTCGACGGCCCATTCCCCGCCATGCTGATAAGCGGGGAGCCCGTCATTTTCGCCACGCGCTCGAGCTCTCGCGCAGAAAGTTGAGATGAGGGCCTCTGGGCGTTTGCGGCGTCCAGGACCGAGCTCGCACCACGCGAGTTGGGTCGTTGGAGGAGATCCGTGGAGCTGCTGCGAGAGTGTCGCTTTGTTAAAATGTCATCCGAGGTCGTACGTGCCATCGGAATGGTCGGAGTCGACGAGCGTCCAGGCCCGAGAGTATTGCCTGACGGACTGCGTGCATGACTCAAGGTCGGTGTCGGGGTCGTTGACCGCCCCGTTCCTAGCGCGGTGGACGACGCGCGGCCATGGGATACCACGGGAGTAGACGCCGCGGCCGCTCGTTGCTGGACATAATCTTCAACACTAACGCTTTGACCGCCGGCGCTCGACGAACCCGTCCCAGTTGCCGGCTGCCACATGATTGACCTCCTCCGCGGGGTAATTGTGTCACTTGAATCCTGTCGGCTATGGCCTTGCTCGTGGTTCAGTGGCTTTCGGTTGGCGTGCGTGGGCGGCATTCGCTGCTGCTCGTGCGGTGGAGACGCAACTTTGGCTTTGGGCTGCTTGCTGTAGTCGATTGTTGGGCCGAAGTTGACGTCAGGGATGCTGAAATCCGACGTGAGTGACCTGGCTGGCGATTCAGCGCCCCCTACCGTTCGCAAGACACCGGCACGAGGTCGCTCGGCCGAAACAGATGTGTCGACGGATCTGTGTGTGCTAGCATAATCAGGGCTCGTAGTCGAGTCGGCATCGCTGTGATGGCTGCCTTTCGCGCTACCTTGCCGCCCGGGATGTTGTAGTCCAGGTCCTCTACTTTGGTACATGGCCGACTCGTGAAGCGGAAACTGCTGACTCTGATGTCGCAGGGCGTGAGTGTAGTGGCCGCTAGATGTGCTGCTGATGCTGTCCTGGCGGTAAAAGTCAGGGAAGGAGGCCTCATCAGCTTCGCTGGCGCGGATCCGGTCCAGGATGGCCCTATCGATCATGTGGCCACCGAAACTGTCGACACTTGACGCAGTTTGAGGTGACACTTCGTCCTGTGACGGGCCGAGTGGGTTTTGGCCCGGAACGGGTTTCCTTGGCGGTGAGGTGTTGAGCGTGGGTAGAACCTCATGCTGGAGACCGGATCGCCCCTGTGGCAGCCCTTGCCTGGGAGCGCCCTGCTTTTGATCGAGTGAGGAAGGAGAGGCGCTGCGTGGAGGAGGGGTGCGAGGGGAGTGACTTCTAGCATACGGTGACTGTGACCCCACTAGAGGGCTTTGCCCAGGTGGGGGTGCTCTTGATTCTGAAGCAGTGCTGCGCGACTCAGTGGTAGAACGGGATATGCCGCCGGGGATGGGGCTATCTGACGCGGTCCGGGGTAGACTTCGGTTGGCAGGGGAATGGGATCGGACAGGAACGGCATGCTCGGACGGGGAAGGACCTGGGGGGTTCAGAACTTTGGGAGACCCATCGTCGTTAGCAGATGCGTTAACAGGTTGAGTGGTAGGATCTTCCGGTACCGGTTGTGGATATTGGCCGTTCCCTCGGAAGGCCGCCGGAGGGGGTGGGCGGCCGTCACCTGGAACCTGACCCCCACCGCCCTTGGCGATGTGCGACAACGTCGTCTGTGAGAGACGGACTGTCGCCCTACGCATCTCCTCCGTGTGGTAGGCTCTGGCATTTGGGTTGGGCTCGGACCGGGGGCCATGGCTGAATGCAGGAGGCCGGGACACGGGCTCCGGGGTTTGCATCTGCCTCATCCCCTCCAAATCTCGGTCATCCATCATCGGTGTCTCTGCCCCACCACCCATTCTGTATTGGGCACCCCCGTAGTTTTCGCCCTGGAGTACGTGGCCGGTGACGCTCCCATTGTAGGGAGGCATGTTCGAGGCTGACGGAGGGTAACGATGAGCGTCCTGCGGGTTAGGAGAAGAATGTGCCTGGCCGTAGCCAACGCCGGGAGGGCCACCATTCCTGAGAGGGGGCTGATCCTGGGCGTAGGGGACATCCGTAGGAGCAAACCCTCCATCGTTTGCGAATCCAATCCGAGGCTTGGAGGGAACGTTCCCATTCGTCCCCGTGCCATAGCTCAGCCGGTTGCTCCTGTGGCTGCCGCTACGGCTATGTCCAGATTCCTCGTACTCATTCATTCTCTGGCCGGTAAGCTCCTTTAGTCGTTTCCTCCACTCCCTCTCCGACCAACTACCACTACCCTCAGATGCAATTAGGCCGGCAACATCGTTAACGTCGAGATAGCCATATCGCTTGCTCTTTGGCATCGCGAACATGAGCGATCTAGCGTCGAGAGTGCTTGCCACCAATCTCCCGGGTCGCCCATAGAGGCCGAACGTATCCCAGGTGGGGAAGAGGTACCGAAGGAGCATCTCAAATCCGCTCACGGCCGGGTTAGTCTCGGGCATGATGAAGACAAAGCCCTCGGTGGATGAAGGCGGGTCGGAGTTGATGGTGATGGTCCCCTCTATCTTCAAAAGAGTCGACGCATCAATGAGCGCCTTGGCCTGCGGGTAGATGGCGTAGGCAGCGTGCGCATCTGCGATAGCAGCGATCGGTTTCGCCTTCTTCTTCTTGCTGCTCTCCTTCTTGTTGTCGTAGAACTTGATGTCACCCTTGAGGGTGGGCACGGCTGATCGGTCGTATGGAGATCGCTTCTTCAACTCCTTTTGGAGTTTTTGGTACTCCTTTTCATCTGGAGGGCTGATGACGCACCAACAGCGTCGCCACGGCACGCCGGCACCGAAGCGCACTCTCACCCACGCTTCGCTCTTGACCCTCATCCGTTCCATGATGACGTTAATGTTGTTAAGCGTCTTGCCCTTACCAGCAATAAGGGCGCCAGTGTAGGCTTCCTGAAGAGTGGCATGCTCGTACATGGCTAGCCTAATACTAGCGGTCCACTGGGTGAGTGCATGATGCGAGTTGAAATGAAGGAGGTACCTGTTCCTCCCGGCCGTGGACAGGCTGAGAATGTTCTGTAAGGGCTGCTCGTCTTGCGACCGCGTAGGCAAGGAGTCGATCTAGTTCAGGTAACACGGTCAGCATATTAGTGCACTTCGAGCAATTGGTGGAGCACTTGAGATGATGCCCACCATTTTAATTGATGCATCAGTCAGGTTGATGAACTTCGGCAGGACTTCGCCGTCCTGGCCGGCAGCATCGAGCTCAGCGGCATCCCAGAGAGACAGAACCGTTCCGACGAGCTGCGCGAAACATTCCGTCCATGTCCTATCGGGATTCGGACGGCCCTCTAAACGAAAGAGTTAGCCTACGCAAAGGAATACAAGAGCCCAGACTCAGTAGCACGGGATTGATGAGCGACGAGGGGAGGATTGCGGGAGAACGCACGAGTGTTCTGGTCGTCAAGCTTCAAGAAGTACCCCTCTTGGTACAACTTATTGCCATGGCTGTTGAGGAAGGTGAAGATGGGCTGAAGCTCCGGAATGGTGTCCTCGCCGATATCCATGCGGGGCGGTTGGTACGCTTGAAGAAGCGAAAGGGGTCGTGATGAGCTGCGCTTTCGGGTCTGCGGGTCGTTCAGGGAAGGCTCATCCTCCAAACGACTATCAGTCGCTGATCTCGGTGGCGGGGCCGCCGACGGCTCTTGGGGGAATGGCGCCTTGGGCTCGGCGAAGGGTTCGGCGGTCGAGGGCCTACGGTCGGGCGGAGTCTGCGATTGCTGCTTGGAGACTTTGTTCGGCTTCGAGTCGGGCGCCGTACTCGTAGGGACGGTATCTCGAGCACCGAGAATAAAAGAGAGGACTGGAGAGAAGAAGAAAGGTGGCAGTCAAGTCAGCGGCCTGGTTTCGAATGATATTAAAATCGGCGAGCGGGAGATTGATTGGCCAGTAAATTGCCGGACAGGGATGACGTTGTCTCCAAGCATTGGCAGAGGGAGGGGGGCCATCGAGATCGTCGGCGGGAGGGATGCGGCGCCATGGTTTGTGCATGGCTTGGATTTGGCTGAGGCACTTGCAACAACCGCCGTGTCCCTGGATCTCAGATGGGTTTAATTTGGGCGGCGGCATGGTGGAGGCGCTGGGAGTGACGATGCAGGGACACAGTGAGAACCCGGCTGGATCGGGGAAGGGCGCAGTTACCTCTACTCCGTGGCATCTTGCCCGACACGCCCAACTCGGAGCGTCAAGAACTCGATGGGCACCGTCACAAAAGACGCAAAGATCAGCTCGCTGGCGTTATTCCGTGAGTGTGAAGGTACCACCTCGGGTTTCGTGGCCAGATGCTTGTGGTGCTCCCGTCTCCACTGGTGGGTCGTCTGAAGAGGGTAAGAGATCGATGCGTTGCACGGCGCAGGGTTGGCGCGATTGAAAATCGGCGGCTCGTCCGGATGCGGCGGGAAGGAGAGCGGGCGGGCGAGCGGGCAGTCTTCAGGACGACACGAGAGCGCGAGAGGGAGGATATGGACAGAGTTACCAGGAACGAGGACCAGACGAGCGTAATGGCGTCAGTTGCTTCTTAAGGTTTCGCTGGTGGGGGGGGGGGCGCCCAAAAGCCGTCGCGCCTCCAGAACCGGTTTCTTGGCGACAGTGACAGGTGAGAAGTGGATGCGGAGGGCCCGGAGGGATTTGCTGGGGGGGCGTGTGTGTGAGAGAGGGCAGATCAGTTACTTTGTGCTCTGCTTCCACATGCAATGAGACAGCCGGTGGAATGGACCGGGCCTTTGGCGACTAATGAGACGAAGCTGCAGAAACGTTGTCCTGGCGCCGGCGCTGTGTGGCTCTATCACACCGTATGTTAACTTTGCCATGGTCAGGCGCCGGGCAAAGCTATAAACTTATAGCGACTCCCCACAGGCCTCCCTTGGGCTGGAGGTTACGTAGTCTCGGGCACCAGAGAGCACTGTCCACTGGAAGTCACCGTGTACCTGACTGGGGGCCGATGCACAAGCAGTCACCGGCTCAAGTGGGTATTAGTTTCGTCTCGCACCGAGGATAATATCAATGATGTGCGAAAGACTTTTGCTTTCTGGCCATACGAAGCCCGCTAGGCCGGCAAGTCTGTAACACAGCGAAAGAAACGGGTTATTTAAAAGTACCCAGCCCCTGTAGCAACGTCTCTCCTCATTGCCAGAAACTTGCAATGAAGATTGTCTTCCACAGGCGGAAACGATGTTTCTAAGAATGGCGAGTCGTCCATCTGTCCGTCTCATGGAAGCTCCGGGAATACGAAAGGGCGCCGTCTCGGGTACCTCCGTCCTCGTATTGCATTGGCCGCGGCCAGGCGGGCTAGTTACATACGGCACATGTACCCCAGCGATTACGACAGGCGACGGCCGTCCCTGCGTCCAAAACGGCATAGCCCGGGTTGCAGTGATGCCACTGCGGCGGTCAAGATTCCAGACCAGCACGGCGCTGTGGCTAGCGGACGACGCAGTGAAGCCGATGGAATGGGCGGGCCAGCCACCCCCCGAAAACCTGCCGCGAACAACGACCGACTTTCCCGATATGGAGGCCCTCACTGTTGTGCCGCAACGCCAAACTAGCTTAGACGGAAGTGCCATGCGCCATACGTCGCGAATTCTTACGTCGCAGAGACGACCGCCCCACGCCCATCCAATGGCCAGCGCTTGCACAAACCCGGCCATCCCATCGGGTGGCGGCCTAAGAGAGCGTTATGGCGGATAATTTGCCTCGTGGCCACCTGTCCTGGTGATGCCAAGGCGCCGCGACGTTCCAGCAGCGATTATAAATGACGACGCAACCGGGTGGCTGGCATCATAATGGCGCGGGGTCCATGGCCGGAATTCGTGATCCACACGGGCAAGCAAGGGGGGGGAACAGACGGCGTCTTTCCGTCCGCTGCAACCTCGCCCCGAGGACATCCTGGCGGCGGTCACATCGTCCCCTTGTCCGCAGCGAGCGCCGTGTTCTCACAACGCAACGGACCCCGCAAACGAACGTCCGGGAATAAAGGTCTGCCGGAAGCGGAGCGGGGGAAGATGCGCGACAGAGACCTGTCTCAGGAAAAGGGCGTCTTCAATGAGGCGCAGCATCTTAGAAATCCCGCGGTCCTGCATCACAAGCGCAACGGCAAGACTGCATTATAAGAAGCCAAGACACAATACGAGTAAACCGTAAAATCCGCCGGAGATGCAGTTCGGCAAGATTGGAGGGGGAGGGCACCAAAACTGTCGATTTCGCCGCTGAAGGGGTTGCACAGTGCCCACAGCACCCTCAATAACGGCTGTGTTCCGCGTATTTCTCTTTCATACCGTATTTAGAACCTCGTCGAACTGGGCATGACATGAACGCCGCGCTTCCATCGAATGAAATGTACATGGCGGGCTGCAAGGCAAAAACCGCCCCAGCGCCTGGATGGAATTAGGGCGACTCGCCGCAGTCCGAAGTTGCGTCCGAACCAGGGACTTGATGAGCAACTTTCGCGGACATCTCGTATTCAAGCTGGGGCCAAGGACCATCCGAAACCAGCCTTCTTCATTTGATAACAAAGCCAAGCGACCTGGGGAAACAAACGTTGACGTCGCCCCATGCTCGCTACCCAATTCCTCGCACTTACACCAACACAGCGGAAGCGGTACGCCCGGATCCTGCATGCTCCGCCCTGTCAGTAAATGCGAGCTCCCGACCCCAACGCCGCCGGACTGGGAGCACAACATAGCCTTACTCATCGCCAAAAACATCAATCCCGCATGTCTCGTTGAGTTGATCAGGAAATTTCTCCCAAGCTTATTCAGGGCGTGCAACGGAGCGATCGTCACATTCATCAGCTGGGGCTTGGCCCCATACCTGCTCCATTCAAGCAGAGGCTTGGCCTATCGGCACCAGGAATTGGCCCCCCTCGCTGCGTAAGCGTCCTGGGCGTGGCGGCGGGCATTCACAGGTGCAATCGGAGGCCACGCACCACTGCCCGGAGGCGCCTGCGGCTTGCCGCTGAGCGCGGGCGAGGGGGAGTCGCAGCAAAGGTTCTGTCGCTTGTCATCATTATTCTACCAACAACAGCTGTTTCACAGTTTTCGGAGTAACGATAAACGCCGCCCGTCCTCTGAAACCCCAATGAACTGAGGTAGTCTCTATAGTGGGCTTGTCTGCGATCGTGGCTTGAAGGAGATTCAGGTTCACTTGTGCGTGAATAATACACTGTGAGCAGTAAGTGTACATGCCAAGTAATGATACACCCACCTTCCGCATCGAGCTTTGGAGCGGGCCAGACGTGCAAGTTTGTGTGAGAGTTTAAAGTGGACTGGCTCCGGCCGCCCCGCAGCAAGACGTGCATAGACGAAGTACGGTGATGCAATCTCCCTCGATTCTTGCCTTGCCAACCACCTGCTGCGGCCCCCATGCTCTCTATTCTGTGGAACCCTTGATTTGCATTCCGTTTGGGTCATCAAGGGGGTCATCCGCGGGCTCCGCTCTCGGCTTCGCTGGGAGGTGGTTCGCAGGCGGAGGCGGACATCATGGGCCGACTCAAACTTACATGCTGTCTGCTACGCATCTGCGTTGGTAGACAGCGAGACACATCTTGAGAAGGCCGAGACAATGAGACATGGTAAGTTTGGCGTTGTAAAGTAATAACTCATCCTCGTTTCGACTATCGGCGCGGAAGTGGCCTGGGGATTCCATCTCCACACTTATGGCCTCGGCAATCAACGAGCCTGTGAACCCCGAATGAGCCCGTGTAGTCATGTAATAGAAGCTTTGATTCTTGGGACCGCGAGCTGTTATGGCGTAGGGCATCATCTTTTTGGCTGTATTTTTATTTCCCAGGATGCTAACACAAAATTCGTCTGAGACTGCACTGATAGCTGCCCAATTGAACTATACAGGGTCCGACACGCTGTGGCACTATCACGTGTCAGGCACCTCGCACCTTGATTCCTCCACAACCTTTGCCCTGTCAGAGGCAACAACGAAAGGGTGTCAATTACAATTACCACCACCCGTGATTCACATCGCGGATGCTACCACTTCAATATCGCTCCAGCCGGCGGGACTCGACGCTTCCCCGTGACGAGCTGACATGTTGCGGCTGATAGAATTGCTGCCGCGAGCTTCACCTCATGCCTGCGACACTTTCCCAAAAGCCCTGAGATGCCCCTCCACCCGGGAATGAGAAGGATCCCACAAACGCATCTAGCCTTCAACCGACTACCGCTGCCGCGACCATGTGCAGCCTACACCGTTCTCAAGCGATGGGTGTCCAGCACGACGCCCTTCACCGAGCTCCCCCCGGACCTTGGCCCCACGCTTCCGAAGCTGCCCTTTCGCTTTGAGACGGGCATAGCGCTCTTCGCGAAGCGGACCCCGCGACCTTTTCCCCGGCCTTTTACATCCATGCCTTCGATGTCCTTTTCGGACCCGCTGAGCACCTTTGACCGGAGTCGCGACCGGCGGGGACAGTTCGTCAACGGCGAGCTGATACGCGGCGCAACGAACGGCGATGATGCCGTGTTTGCGAGCAACTACTTTATCGGCGCTAACGATGGTGTGGGAGCCTGGTCGACAAGACCCCGGGGACACGCAGGGTAAGCGCTATTGCTCCGCTCCTTTTACACCCCACTCTCCTCACTAACACTTGACTTGCGGCACAGGCTATGGTCCCGCTTGATCTTGCACTTTTGGGTAGCGTCCATGGAGCAAGACATCCTCCTGCCGCGCCCCCCAGACCAAAAGTACTGCCCTGACCCAGTCGCCTACCTCGACCGAGCCTACGAGCTTACCGTCAACGCGACGTCGAAGCCCATCGATTGCCAGGGCACTACAACCGCTTGCGGGGCCCAGCTCCACTACAAGAAGTCACAGTCGGGCGGGGGCGACGTCCCCGTGCTCTACGTGACAAACCTCGGCGATAGCCAGGTTATGGTCATACGACCCCGAAATCGGAAGATCCTCTTCAAGACAAAGGAGCAGTGGCACTGGTTCGACTGCCCCCGGCAGCTGGGGACAAACAGCCCCGACACCCCGCGCGGAAACGCCGTCGTGGACGTGGTCGAGATAGAGGTTGGGGACATCGTGCTGGCCATGTCAGACGGCGTAATCGATAATTTATGGGAGCACGAGATTGCGGGGGTGGTGGCTGACAGCTTAGTAAAGTGGGACGATGGCCACGATCCCCTGACGAGGAGGATGGCTAGGATGCCCTTCGCGGCGTCCGAACTGATGAACGCGGCCAAAGAGATAGCCATGGATCCGTTCGCGGAGAGCCCATACATGGAGCATGCGATCGAGGAGGGCTTGGCGAGTGCTGGAGGTAAGACTTCCTGCTATTATCTCAGGAGGAGCGGGCCCTGTTTTGTGCCTGGTATGATCTAACAACATGTGTACAGGAAAGATGGACGACATCAGCGTTGTGGCAGCCCAGTGCGTTGCAAACGATTAATAACTAAGAAATATGTAAACCCTACGCATTCACGCCGGGCTTTACTTTGCATGGCGCATGGCGTTAGGAGAGGATATCTGGATCTATGCTATGATACCTGGGTCATGGAAGGCGCGAGCTATTCCCCCGGCATGTATGATTTATCTGAGCAATTGTATAGTCGATCCCCATAGGGATGCACCACACGGTCTTAAATAAGACAGTAATATAATCACGCTCTTGATCACCAGCTTTTTCCATTCAGGACTTTAGTCGTGGGAACCCGGTGGCCGGGGCTGGCGACCGTGCTGGTGGGGCGCGTCGGCGGACTGCGGGGGTGCTCCCTCACCGAGCCGACCGTAAGCCTTATCGCTGATAAGACAAAATTTCCCAACACACCAAACTTCCTAGGTCCTCGCTGCTTAAGTATCTTCACAACCGCACATCTTCTTCCTGTTCAGCCATTCCACACCAACTACCCGCCCGATTTCTGATCGCCTGGTGTCAAAATGCGCGGTAAACGCTCGAAACAGTACCGGAAGCTCATGGAGCAATAGTGAGTGCCGTTGCGACCGTAGTCCAAGCAGGCCGCTGACGATCCCCAGTGAAATGCACTTTGGCTTCCGTAAACCCTACCAAGTCCTGAGTACGTTTTTGCTTTCTGCAACCTTCTGCCCTTAATCCTTCCGAAATGGCCATCCTAACAATCACAGTCGACTCCGAAATGCTCCTCGAGACGGCCAGGTTAAAAATGGATATGCTACACCTCCTTAAGAAGACTCTACACGGCGACCTCAAGCCCTGTAAGGATCCCCACGTTCCAATAGAGGACTCTCATCGTCACTGCAGACAGGTAACTAACTCGTCCCTGCCAGTAATAACCCAATGCACTATCCGCCATCTCTACGCCCGCCACACCGAACCCAACATGGCCCCTATAATAGCGCAAGCGAAAGACCTCGAGCGCCGCTTCTGCGGCCACCACCCAGATTCGCACCCGGAACCCCTCTCGACACAAGAATGTCTCATGTCCGTCGTCGACGGCAAGAACACGGGCAGGAACAAGCACCGATACGTCGTGGCGACGCAGGACGCTGACCTAAGACGGCGACTGAGGCAGATCCCCGGCGTGCCGCTCATCTACGTGAATCGTGGGGTGATGATTATGGAGCCGATGGCGGGGTCGACGGAGGAGGAGCTGGCGAGGGAGGAGAGATCGAAGTTTAAGGCTGAGCTGAGGGGCGCGCCCAAGAGGAAGAGAGAGGAAGACGAGGCAGAGGAAGGGGAAGGCTCCGGGAAAGGGGGGGAGGCGGAGGAGAAAGAAGGCGGAGGGCAGCCGGTGAAGAAGAAGAAGAAGAAGAATTATGGAAAGGCGAAGGGGCCGAATCCGTTGGCGATGAAAAAGAAGAAGAAGAAGCCGGGTGAGCAACAGAAGCAATAGAATGGTCCTTCCTGAGGGGCGGGAGGCGCGGAGGAGGCCAGAATTCCGGGCAGGGCAGGCGCAACAGAGGAAGGCTCACGATAGCTGCTAGGTTAATGCCATGGTAAACATATACCCATTTTCATGAAGGTTAAGAGGGCTGAGTTGTCCTACGCTATCCGAGGAGACTCTTATGGGAAAGTCTTTGGGGAGAAGTTCGTGATCTGACGGCGAGGGGAGAGCAGGTGCGCCATATCCAGAAAGTAAGTGTTCCAGTAAGGTGTTGCTCTATATAAAGTACCATTTTAGTATGATGGCGGCCAGGGAGCAAGTTACAAGTATACTGGCCGATGCCATCGTGGAGACGGCCGAGCGTCTGTGCGCTAAATCCCGGCACGAGCCGCGACATGCTTGGCTGACTTAATCCACCTCACACCACGCGCCATACGCGACGACTTCTTCCTGGCCTTTATAAGTCTACCAACTCCCAGCTTCTACATCACGTACATCAAAGCCGCAGACCCCCGACGTGCGGACACAACCATGCGCCTCACGGGCCGGCTCTACCAGGCCGTCCGCATAACGCTCTTCACGCGGCCAAACTGCGGCCTCTGTGATTCGGCCAAGACGGTGCTGGCTAGCCTCGGCGAGCGGCGGCCATTCACGTACCGCGAGATCAACATCGGGAATCCGGACGCGAAGGGTTGGAGGGACCTCTATGACTTTGACGTTCCGGTGGTGCGTTTCCCGTGTTTCCATGCTTTCCCGTCCGACGTTCTACCCTGGGTGTCAAGGGCCGGGAATAGGCAAAATGACTTACAATGAGTAGATCCACGTCAGTAAGAGCTCTTCTCCAGAGGAAGACCCGAGTGTGGCCTCCCATGCGGCAAAGCTTATGCATAGGTTCACCGAGGATGAGGTAGAGGCGAAGATGAGGGATGTGGAGGGGTCAGGATAACTAGCCCGGGAACTGAGCATCCAAAATGTACTATATAATACGGTATCGCATCCTAATTATTAGACTTAGAGGGGAGAAGGGCGGCCGGATGGGTCGGGGTTCCCATCCGCCTGTAAAAGGTAATTAATTGTATTCCTGTGCGTAAACAGGCCACCGAAAGGACAATCCAACCACAGATATCAACATGCTATCCGGGTTGGACAAGGAGAAGCAAAACCCCCTCCTGTCAGCGAGCCTTCCCACGGAGCCAAACTCCTGTCATTACCTGTCGTTACCTCACAATGAGACTCCCCTAAACAACCTCCTCTATAAGGTAACAACCTACTTCACAAAGATGACACCCCTTAGATAGGCCTCACATATTTGGCCACGACTACAACTTGCACTGGAGTCCCGTCTCGTCCCACGCTATATACTCATCTATAAACTCAGCTGTTAGTAGATGGCAGCTCCTGGTTGACATCCAAGAGGACAGGATATTTAGGTATGGATGGAAGGGGACTACACGACACTTACTCAAGTCAAGCATGGGATATTCGTCCAGCATGGCCTGCTCGCCGTCCTTCTTGGTGCACCAGCACTGAAGCCAGACGTTGGGCCCGCGCTCGTACCCCACGCACCTCTCGCATGTAGAACTAAAGGAGCCGCTTTATTCAAGAAAGGATCAACACTCGTTCTATAAAATCAGTCACAGGGAGCCAGGGAGACACAAACTCTTTCCGCCACACTAGCCCTCCGTTCTCGTTTCCCACGCAGCCATCCAAGCCGTACGTCGCCTTTTTCTTCTCTCCGTACTTCCCACAAATACCTTCCAAAGTCCAGGATCTCTGGCCCCCGGTGTTCGTGTTAGTGACGTTGACATCCCAGCATGAGCCGCCAAGGCGTCGCCATGAGGCATCGTCGCGGGACGAGAGCTGAGACTGAACTCCGGTGAGCAGGAAGGTAGTCAATGCAAGGAGCTTCATATTGCGATGCTTATACCGTCTACGTTTATTATATCGTTGGTGGCTTTCTGGTGATGGAATCGCACTGACTGCTTGATTAAGTGTGCAATAAACAGGAGCCATAGTGTCTGAGCCATGACATGTATACATATAATTATATAGGCACCGAGTGAAGTATAGGATGCCCCTTACAAGCGACCTATCGACGAGGGCCTGCCCTTGGGGCCTGGTGCGACTCCCTAAGAGACATCGCAATAGCCTCACCATCTATTGAGCAGAAATGCATAACTCGTGGACTGTGTTATTGAAGCCGTTTTCAGATTGTTTAGGCCTATTAAATCCCCTGCTGTGTATGGAGCGAGGGATGGGTGCTCCTGCAGGCTTCAAGGGCCCTACACATTCCTCAAAGTCTTAAGAATGGCCCTCACTCAACTGCCAACATTCTTTTGTCTTCAGTGTTACTTGTGCCGCCTGTACGACTTGGGGGTACTACGTGGGTGTTGGACACTAAAGGTCAAAAAAATATGACCATGGGTCAGAAGTCATGCCAGAGTACGAGAAGTGTCCTCCCGGGGCATAGACACCCAAAATGCAGCACTGTATCTTCTCCCACGGGGGGTGAGCAATGAGCTCGACTCAAAAGCAAGCGTCGCGAGAGCTGAAAACACCAAGCCGCAAGAGCGGGCACAACCGAATCCCCACCCCCCAATAAAAGACTCTCAAACCCTCGTATAGAAACAAGATCGGAAGGCAGCAACATTATTCATTCGTTCACAAGGACGACGGGGTGAATATTCAAAACCGACGTCCGCGCCATCCATCCGGCTCACTCCTTTTGTGAGACCCAAGAGATAAGAAGGGAGGAGAAAAATTAGAATAAAGATGAAACTCCCTGCCCCCTTGAACACCGTTACCTTCACATTCCTGACGTTGAAAATCCGCAGTAACCCATGCCAGTGCCACCCAAGGATAAACCCAATCCCTTACTCCAGTTGCTATTCGCTCCGCCGGTAACCCCAAATCACCGAGCACATCCCCATACTACCGCTCGTACCTCGGCAACGGCTCCGAAGAACCAGCACCTCTCGCCTCACTACTATATGCATAATGCGCTCCATACTCTTCCTCTTCTGCAAGGACTGGCGCCGACGGCTCCTCCCCACCTTGGTCCTCCCCACCGCGCGTTCCACTACCCGACGCGCAGACGTCGTCCGGGAACTCCGGCGGCGCACTGGCTTCGTTCAGGAGGCGCTGGCGCTCACGCTCGAGTTTGTCGGGCTCGGTTTGAGACTGCGGCGCTTCTACGTCATCTAGTGTCGGCGCTGACGGCTCCGGCTCGGTTATGGTTTCCGGTAGAGGTGCGGATGGCGCGTCCTCCGAGTCATAGATATTCTCCTCTACTGGCGCAGAGGGTGCCAAAGGCGCCGAACCTGACGCTTCTGGTGATGATGGGCCTGGTGCGGAACGCCCAGCTTCGGAGGCGCTCTGGGGGGGTCGGCTGGGTAATAGGCGTTGCTCCTGCAGGCGCACTCTCTCCTTCTCTGAGAGGTCGTTGTCATTGGGGAGGTCGGGCGGCGGAACGTAAGCTGGTGCAGAGATATCGGCAGAAGGACCAGTAACATGAACCGGAGGCGGGGGAGGAGGCGAGTGAGGCCCGGGGAGTTCTGGGTAAGAGTGCTCTTCCGGTAGTGGTGGCGGCGTACTGTAGCTGCGGCTAGGGAGCCGAGGCGAGGGCCGGTGGTCTCCGTTCACGCTGGCATGTGCACTTGGGTCTCTCCTCAACGGCGAGGATATCTCCTCTTGACTGGCGGACGAAACGTTCGCGTGATACAACGGCCGGTTCGCGCTGGCCTTGCCCCGCAGCCTGTCGGTGTCCACCGTGCCCACAACAAGCTCCAACGCGTCGTATATGACACCCTTCTCCCGCCGTAGATGCTCGGTATTTATGACATTGGTCGACCATGACGTGTGCACCCCTTCCGTGACGCTACCGTTCGCCGCAAGCGTGCCGAATCGGGTCTGCGAGCCTGCCCCACTGCTCTGAAGCTGCCCTTCTAGCCTCCCACCGAGATCGACGATGACCTCGAGGTGGTATTTGAAGCTTATCATTTCTCCAGGGAGGTCCTTTATGGTCGGAAACGCATCCTCGGGGACTCTGACCGACACCGACACACTCGTATTCAGAGAGACGGGATCTATGATCAATGGGGCCATCGTCTGACATAGATCCTTCCTGTATATGCGCGCCTTCGACCGGGAGTTATTTTCGTTGCTCGTAGTCGTCTGCGGGCCTGTGTCTGTCGCCTTGGGCTGCGCTCTCGGATCGATTCGCCCCTGTCTATACAGGGTTACAATGACCCCGTGGAGGCTCTTCACCCGTTTTATATGCTGAACCGTAACCTTGATGGGTATCGTATCCCCCGCAAGGCAGCCGCCCTTTAGAAGCTCGATCGTAGTCGTTATTGTTTTCGCGTCGACGGCCTGGAGTTTCGCCAGGCTCGTAGTTCGTATCATCGGCGGATTCGAAGTTTGTGATAAAACGTCCGCTGGGGTTAGGCTGACTCCGGTGCTGGCGCTAAAATTGCTATCCCCGCTGAAGAGACTCCTCGCGTCAAGGTGCTCGGAGTTTGTTCGTGCAATAGCCTGAGGCTCGTGAGAGGGGTCCTCCGACACTATCGACGGCCCTACTGAGTCCACGTCTGACGACGGTTCGGCTGCGACTTCGCGTGGCGCTAGGCGGCGGTCGCTCCGCGCGGACTTTTTCCGGCGCGTCTTTTTCGAGATGGGCTCCAAGAAGATGGTCCGCGGCCGGGGCGGTTTCATTTTCCCCACGTCCACCTTCTGGACGAGAGATACTTTCCGTTCGCAGCTCGTCGTCGCGCCTAGCTTTACGGGACGGGTTAGGGTGGCGTATATGTTATACGTAATTGTGCCCCTCTCAAACTATAGCCGAGAACCGTCTGTTAGCTCAATCATGTGAAGTCGAATGCGAAGAACATATTGACCCATCAAGGGGCCATGTTTAGGTACTTACCTCGATGCTACTCGGGAGAGACATCTCCTGCTCCCCCGGAAATATAAGATCGAACTTGAACTCGTATCTCCCCGCATCCAGCCGGCCCCCTTGGCTGAGCACCATCTCATCGTGAAAGAGCGTCGCGAATCCCCTTGGGGGCGGGGGGGTGCCTGGGGTGAGCGGCGGGTCGGATACGCCAGAGTTGCTCTTGAAAACGCGCACGTAGCCATGCAGGGCGACGGTCAAGTGGGTGATACGGGTGGGTTTCGTGACCACCGCTACTACCGCGCCATGGACATGGTCACCGGCAGAGTAGGTGCGGTGGGGTTCGTCGGGCTTGATGTGGAAGTCCTCGAGAGCTCGCCCCGGTGGCCGGATAGGTATGAAGCGTTCGAAGAATGTGCGACTGGAGGACGGCCGGTCTTCTTGCGACGAGCGCGAGAATCCCATCCCCATTCGAGTGCGGCGCGGGGTGGACGGCTTGTGGAAGTAGCAATTAGGCTGCGCGCCGTCGACGTTGGAAGAACGATGCTTGATTGGAAAAGACCTGGACCGGAACGGTCGTGCGACGTCGTCGAGAAGAAGCAGGGGTCGAGGCCAGGGGTCGAGCCGGCGCGGAGTCGATGGGGGTGGCGGCACGGGGTCGTTCGGATAATGACAGCGCAGGGATACAACGCTACTATTATAGGCGCGGGGGGGGGAGGGGGGGGAGAGCAGAGCTCAAGGCATAGGTACGGACACCTTTGTCAGTCACGAAATTGCCGGGGAATGAAAGCCGGAAGTTGATCGGGTCGAAGTTGATGGCTCGCAAGAGCCGAGCGAGACGCGCAAGCGGATTTGAGAGGTTTCGTCGTGATCGTCGGTAGTGGAAGCGAGGCCCGTCCAGTCAACGCCACGCGGCGCCAAAAGGCTGAAGGCCGGGGGGAGCTGACGCTGGTGGGTCGGAGGCACCAGTAGTTGGGCAGCTGGGTTCGATGCCAAGTCCACGCGGCGGAAGGGCCCTGAGAGCGTCCCACTGGACCCCGCCAAGAATAATTGTCTTCCTGACGAGAGGATTCACGAACCTACACAAAGTCGCCGGCCGGAACGGGGAACGAGAGAGTGACGTAGAATCAAGAAATAAAGGGCCAAGTTGCCTTGGCTTTAGAAATATCAAACGCCGATACCGTCGTCGAGTTTGCTCAACCCTGAGGTGAGATTGCGCGCGTGAAAAGAGGAAGTACGGAGGTGGGACTCCGAAAGGCGGTCGCAAATCAGGGAGCATTTGATCAAGCCGGGGGACAGACGGAGCAGACAGAACTCCCGAGCGGCCGATAGTTCAAACTGGAAACGTCAAATGTGGAGCGTCTAAAGGGGGGGGGAAATCTCGGTACATCAGACAGCGACAACGGAATGGAGGTTGAACACTCCCTATCGCGAGGTGAGGCGTGTGATTCGCTAGCGCTTGGCGCAGGTCGAGTGTGTCCGTTATCGAGCGAGCCGTATTCCCGACGAAAATCCAATCCTACGCTTATATACAACCGGGGTACTTCCGTGTCCGTCTTCGAGCATCCCATCGCAAGGCCGTCGATATAGATGTCAGACTTGTCGTCATGAGTGTGTGCCACCGGGTTTCTCCAACCCCGGGCGTATTTTGGCACGGCGCTCGCGTGCAGACGGGCCCGTGGCTTCAGGGTGTGGCCTAGCATAAAACCAGTTGCGGCGGAGCGGAGAATGTGCGGCCCGACTTGAATTTATACTTCGCCCCGTGTGGTCGGGACTCCCACAAGACGACCCTGCGTTTCACTCGCATTAACTGGTCCCTGGAAAGTGTGTAATCATGTTCTCCTTTACTTCTTGTACACCATGTACATACGCCATTGGAACGCCAAACCCTCTGAACCAATGCCCCTTGCGCCGTTTGCCCCCATAATACAAACCAACCAATCGATGTACAAGTACTCCCGAAACCCGTTTTACACGATACTACGGTTTCCTCCCCACGCGGAGACCGATGAATCGTCCATGCTCATCCCATGAACTCAGTCCACATATTCAACTCTCCTCTAGTCCAAGACATCTCCACTAAGAATACCCTTCAGAATATCTCCGCCAATGCCATCTGTGGCCTGCTCAAGCTCGTTCTCCGCAACGCTGCTGGCCACATGCTTGTCATCTCCCGTCCCAGCCCACCGTCCTCTCTTGCTAGGCGTCTGCTTCATCACTAACGCGCCAGTCTTGCCATCCACAGGCGTAACGACACCAAGAGTCTCCAGACTGCCCACAACCTCCCGGAACTCAGTGCTTGACAGCGGGTGCAGAAGAGCTTCTGTCTTGCAAAGCCGGGAGTAGGCATCGAAGAGCACCCTGATCGTTGGCGCGAGAGTTCGGGACTTTGAGGGTGTGAGGAGGGTATTCGTTGCAACTCCCTTCCTATTCCGCTTCTCGAAGGCAACTAGCGCGCACAGCGCTGCCTTCTGCTGGAGGTTCAGCGTCTTCAACCGCTGAGACGTGCCATTGCTAAACGCTGCCGACGTAACACGGTTCAGGTGTGCGATACTCGCACGGGGGGCCGTTTCCGCCGTCAGTGACTTGAAAGAATCAGCCACCATCTGCGCTACGCCTCGGTGTCGGCCGGATGGCGATGATCCGTTAATCGTCTCCCCAAGGGGCTTCCGCGATGGCGTAGCCTGCAGAATCTCCTCTCGCGCCTCGAGCTCGAACTTGCCCTTGGTCTCGTTCTCGATTATGTCCAATGCGCGGCGGCAGACCTCAAATGCCTTGCGCAGGTCGCCGGATTGGCTGGCAACCTTCCGAGAGCAGAGCTCTATAGCTGCAGGATGTATGAACGGTACGTAGTCCGATTGTTTCGTGTCCACAGGCAAGAGAGTCCTGAGTCGAGTGATGATGACGTTCTTGACTTGGGGTGCCGTGTAAGGGAGGAACGGCAGCAGGTCGGGCTTCATGTTCTTCGCTTTGAGTCTCGGCAAGAACCTGTCCGTTAGATCGAGTGCATTGGCGATACCAATCAGCGTCAGACGAGACGTTTTTTGGAGCGACCACTCGAACATGCGGTAAAGACTCTCCAGACCCATGGTTAGGATGTGATCGATCTCGTCGAGTACAACGAGGTAGGCCGGCGCGGACTTCTTCTTTTTCTTCTGTATGAAGATGTCTTGGAGGATGGCCATGGCGTCGGCCTCGGTTGATGCTGAACCCTCGGCACCCAACTCTTCCAGAAGAGTGACGTACAAGTCCCTCGATGATTTGATGCTCATGCAGTTGATATATGCGTACTTCGCCCCGGTCTCGCCAGCCACTTCCTTCGTCGTGGCCTGAACCATGGCGCTCTTCCCTGTGCCTGGGGGACCGCTAACATAGAGACAACCGCTAGGGCTTGACGACCCCAGTCGGCCCATAAACGACTCGAGTTGCCCGCGCTCATGTTCCCTGCCGACCAATTGGCCTGGGTCCGCGCCGCGAGCGAACAGTTGCCTTGCCGAGTGGTAGATAGTCGGGGCTGTGGAGGGGGACAGAGGAGTCTGTGGAGTGGAACGCTTGAAAAGCTTGCCAGCTGACATCACCACATGCCTCGGTGTCGACGGCGACCGGCCAAGCGCGTCCCGGAATCGTGGGGTCTGCGGCGTGACCGGCGCTACGTTGGTCGCAGTTGCTTTCGACCGGGGCGAACGCTTCGTTGGGGGGCAGGTGACATCGTCAATCGCGAGCGGGTCCCGGTTCTCCTTGCTTGCCGCGAAGTTGGACGATTGCCTGGTCCGCTTTCTAGGCGTTTCGACGACGAAATCTGAGGCAGGCGTGAGCTATTAATCGCCTTGCAACGAGATGGGTCCAACTCTGAGAGGAAACCGTAACGGACATACCTTCGTCGGCGGCGTTCCTCGTCCGCTTCCCGAGGGAGGTGCGAGGCATTGTGGGTGTAGATACCGGTTGTTGATGCCGAAATATTCCAGTATAGCGTGAAGAGATAAGGAGGTATGGACGTATTGGAAAGAACAATCCTTCAAACGTGAGAAGTTGAGTAGGCGGAAGGGAGGTTTATGGGTAGAGAGAGGAAGAGTGGGATGAAGGTCGCGGAAGGGGCATGTCGGTGCAAAGCGAGGTACTCCTGTTTTAATGGGATTCACGCACAAACCCGTGTACCGCGTGGTGGGTCCGAAGTGTCGCGTTGGACGCGTCGACTACGAAGGACTGGCCCAAATCGCTTGCTTGGCAATTAAAACCCCCGTCGGCCGCTTGGGCCCAAGCTCTTCGCGCGAAGTGGGGCCAGTGGTAACACAGTGTTATTACGTTATCGTAAACTCCATACGGTGCGGGGCCTGCGCTTTCTCTCGGCTGGTTCCATCCGCCGGAAGTAGCCGCCTGCCGTCGCCACTCACCGTTGCAACATGAGCACGATATGCTGAGGGCAACTTACTAGTATCTGCACAAAACACGAACTTAAGACGAAAGTACAAATTACGTCAAGACCCGAGCACTTAAATCGAATCATACTGGTCCTTAATTCAGTACTTGGGTCTTCAAATCCTTGATCCTTGATCCAGAGCTCCCACATACCTTGATATCCCTTCGGAGCCGGCCGCTGCAGCTGAACAGACGAACAGAGACACTCACACCTACCACATTCCTTTCACTAGCGGCCATGTCAAGTTCTTCGGGATATAATCAAGATGTGGAATCTTTTCGAGAACGAGAGTACCCCATGTTGAAAAGTGTCGCTCCCCCCCGTTGCCGTTCATCCACTCCTCACTAACATAAGTCCAGACTCCGTCTACCTTGACCATGCGGGCACAACACTCTATTCGAAATCTCTCATGGAGAGGTTCTCAAGGGACATGACGACGACCCTGCTTGGGAATCCTCACTCCCTCTCGACATCATCTCAATTATCCTCGTCGCGGATCGACAATGTACGGTTGCGCCTCTTGCAGTTTTTCGGGGCTGACCCTCTAGAGTTCGACCTTGTCTTCACGGCCAATGCTACTGCCTCTATTAAATTAGTAGTCGAGGCTTTCAGGGCTGCTCCCAATGGGTTTCATTACCTCTACCACCAGTCCGTTCACACCAGTTTGGTCGGTATTAGGGAAGAGGCAAACACCAGCCATTGCCTCGATGATGCGATGGTCGAGAACTGGATTCAAGGCGAAGATCCACTCGGGTCAGATTACGAAACTAGCTCGCTTCCCACCTTATTCTCGTACGCAATTCAATCTCATATGGATGGAAAACGCTACCCTCTATCCTGGACGAGCTGCTTGAAAAATGGAACACCGGGCGGTATCCGGAATTTTTACGTCTTGCTCGACGCAGCTTCGTATGCGGCGACCTCTCCTCTAAACCTTGATGAAATGAAGTCTCCACCCGACATGGTTGTGCTCAGCTTGTACAAGATATTCGGCTTCCCGGATTTGGGAGCATTGCTCGTTAAGCGCTCGGCAGAACCGGTGTTCGAGAATCGCAGGTATTTTGGGGGGGGGACCGTCGATATGGTGGTTACTGGGAAGGATCCGTCCCATGTGCGCAAACAACAGTTTCTTCATGAGAGGTTGGAAGATGGCACACTTCCCGTTCACAGTATACTCGCATTAGGCACTGCGCTCGACGTGTTCCACGAACAGTTCACTTCAATATCGGACGTCTCCTCGCACACGTCGTACCTTCGCGGTCGCCTATATGACGGCTTGTCATCTCTACGCCACCACAACGGACGGCCAGTCTGTGTTATGTACTCTCAGGATAGTCGACCGGGCGACCCACTTGGAGTTGGTCCAGTTGTAGCGTTCAACCTCAAAAGCGACCTAGGAGAGTGGGTGAGTCTCTCGGAGTTCGAGAAGCTAGCGGGATTGAAGTACATCCACGTCCGCACCGGCGGCGTGTGCTGCCCGGGAGGAGTAGCCGCAACACTAGATCTCAGCCCCGACGATGTCCGGAAGAACTTCTCCTCCGGCATCCGGTGTGGCAGCCTCCATGATCTCGTTGCCGGAAAGCCCACGGGTATCATCCGCGCAAGCCTAGGTGCCATGAGTATCAAAGAAGATGTGGACCGATTCATCCGATTTATCTCTGAGTTCTACTGCGAGGGGAGACCAGAACAACCAGCGGCTTTGAGCTATTCGGCAGGGGAGTATTCATCTCAACTGGAGGTGAAGGGCGTTATCGTATATCCTATTAAAAGCTGCGCCGGCTTCCATATTCCCACTAACTCACGCTGGCGTGTCAAACGTGAGGGACTGGCCTGGGACCGGGAATGGTGCGTGGTCCACCAGGGATCAGGACAAGCCCTGAGCCAGAAGAGATACCCCAAAAT
Source organism: Microascus cirrosus (assembly GCA_030271035.1). Taxonomy (NCBI): domain Eukaryota; kingdom Fungi; phylum Ascomycota; class Sordariomycetes; order Microascales; family Microascaceae; genus Microascus; species Microascus cirrosus. The sequence goes on from JAMBUN010000027.1 coordinate 34,577, forward strand.
GGCCCTCATACAACCCGAAATCGACCTCGCCAATGATGTTCTTCGGGTATCCTACCGCGGTGAAGGACACCCCGACTTGCCTGAAAAGATTACCATCCCCTTATCGGCAGCCTCGGACGGCATTGAGCATACTGACTTGCGCAACATGGCATCCCGTGTCTGCGGTGATGCCATCACCGCGCAAACCTATACCTCTCCAAAAATCACCAACTTCTTCACCACCTTACTGGGTGTACCCTGCTTCCTTGCCCATTTTCCGGCCGGCGGCCGAGGTCGCGCTAGGCGCTCCGCGAAGCCACCACGAGCGAAACTCACACTGAGCCATGGCATATCGCGCGTCGATATGCCGGGCGCCTTCCCGGATCAACCACCCACACCGCCCGAGTCGGACTCGGAGCGTGCGGAGCCCATCCTCCTCGCGAATGAAAGCCCCATCCTACTCGTTCACACTCCCAGCGTTGACTCCCTAAACGAGTCGCTGGTCCCATCCCTCTCCCGGCATATCCCTCCCACGCAATTCCGTCCCAACATCATCGTTGGGCCACCCGATGGGGCCACGGCCCTGCCCGCCTTCGCTGAGGACTCCTGGGAACGCCTCGCACTTGGTTCGTCCGACGCGGACGTCTTCCGTGTTATGGGAAGGTGCTTCAGGTGCCAGATGGTGTGCGTGGACCAAGTGAGTGGGGAGCGTGGTGAGGAGCCATTTGTGACTTTGGCAAGGACGAGGAGAGTGGAGGGTAAGGTACCTTTTGGGGTCCATGTCTGTCTCGATTCGGAAATGGCGACACCCTGGATTCGAGTTGGTGATCCTATCTTCCCACGTTGATGATTAGTCGTACAAATAGATACCCCTAAATAGGACTATACGGTAGTCAAGAGCACTAATTATGGAGTTGAACATTACATCACGACTAGTCGTAAGTGAGGCGACGGATAAGGGGAAAGGACCAGGCTTGACTTTGAGAATATCCGACTATAAACATTCGAGAATCCCAACGGCATCCCTCCAGATACAAACCCCCCCACCCGGTATCCCCTTGCCTTTTTTATTTTTTATTTTCTCTTTTTTCCCGATTTTGTTCCCAATTTGGGAGGGGTTTCTCCCTCAAGAGTTCGATCCCCGAGGGGTAACCCCTTTTAGCCCGAGCCTCTATCAAAAGTTCGAAGAGGCCTCAAGTCATATGAAGTCCAGTACGCCGAATGACTAACTCTGCAACGACGGGTGAGAGCTTTGGGGTCACAGCCGACTCATGTTCGACCGCCCCCAAGAGACGCGACCAGCCCAGCTCAAGACGACCGAAGCCGCCTCCCAACTCTGAACGTTATAGCATGCCATGTTACAATCGACCCCGCCGCCGGAACGAGACCTCGGAAAGCAGTCTCATGGTGTCCCAGTAGCGGGGGATGGTGAACGGCATGCCAGGAGCCTCCTCGGCCGAGTCCGAGACGCTGGCTCCGGAGCAAAGTCGCGAGACCGTGGTGCCCTGCGCAAGAATAATGACTGACGTTGCCTTGCGCCCGAGGGGTGGCCTCGCCCTTACTATCGCGCTTCTCTCCTTCAGAAAGGCTCCCGTCCAGAGTGTTCGCGGCTCGCCAGCCCGCTCCCCCTGGCGGAGGATCAAAGTAGGCAAACCACTTCCCGCTAACAGGTGCGTAGATCCCTCCCGAAGGCCGGGTCTCCAACTTGGCACCTGTCCGGTTTTAGCACCGGTCGTTGCAGCCACCACGCCATTTGGGTAACTTCTTCGGGTGACCGCTGTTTTGGAACACGGTCCCCATAACTCTCGTGATTCCACGGTTGTGGCGGAACGTCCGTTACAGCCCGAATAGACGGCACCGTCTTAACGCGCTGCACAAATGCAACGCCACGATCTTAGACGCAAGTAGTCGTGTGCGCCGTTTTTGCCGACGTTCGAAATCAGTTAGAACAGTCGCATGATCTTCTCTGCAGCAAAAATAAGCTGCACGGTGCCTTGATGGCTTAGTGTGAGGGGCTCTTCTCGCGCCGTCCCTTGGCAACGGCCATATCTGTAGGCCCGTCGCATGTCTTCCACTCCAGCAAAAAGAGGGCCGTGTGGTCATTCATGGGCTGCGCATCTTGCAACACCACTGTGGACATGGGCTCAGAAATTGATAGTGCTGTCCCTCCCGACGGCTCCGCCCCGGCACCCCGATTTCGAGGCCTTTTAAAGTCGTGCCCAGGACTGACTGAGCGAGGACCTGGGGTAATATTCATCACAGCATTTCTGTTCGGGCAGTCAGTACAGAGATGCTCCTCAAGCCACGATGCCACGGTAGAAAAACAACTTACGAATGCACTAATTAAGGTCCGGTAACGCCGGAGGCATTGGCTCCAATGGCCCATTGCATTCATTATCATCATTTCGTGAAAATATTGGCTCGCGAGACTTGTCCACTCTATTCAATACATTTTCCATGAGAATGCAAGTCGTTATGAATGCCGAGAACACTGAATTACAGTCGACTTAACCGAAATCTATGGCTCTAAACCACTGAAGCGCGTTAGAAAGGGCAAATACAGTCCGAGGCGGGAAAGACTGCAACTAACATAGCATGACCCGTAAGTCCGTCATTAGTGTCATGATCGTCAAGATCATCCAGCTTGCCGTTTGCACAGCCTCTTCGGGAACCAGAAGCTGTGCAACATTGCGGGCAGTTTTACGTCGTGCCCAGGACGACAGCTCGGGTGGCGCCGTTTCCAGGCCCCTTCCATCGGTGCGAGTGACGACGCTTCGTGCCAACATCGGCCGCTGAGAGTATAAATCTCGCGAGGTAGTCACAGCCACCGCGCCAGGCATTTCCGTTCGTGCAAAGCGGACATGGTGACGCGACTCGAATTTCCTAGCTGGAAGGAGCCGAGGCTGGGACAAACGCAATGCGTCGAGTCGCGCCACCAGATCGACACGATTCAGTCTTTAGTGAAACGCCGGGGAGTGGCGTGGAAACGAAGTATTCAGCCCATCTGGCGTGACGAGAAGTGATGATGATGAGTTCGGGCAGAATGGGGAGAAGGGCCAGGCATCTTAACGTGGTGACGACGCGTTGGAAGTCAGTCAGATGTATGGTACGTACCTTTCTTAGTCATGTAATATTGGGGGCCCTGGAGCCGACTGTCTTGGTGTGCGGCTCAGAGCTCGAACAATACATCGATTCACTACATCGATTCATTTATATACACACGTCGGTGTCGGAAGATGAACAATACGAGATTTACCGCTGGCTCCCATCTTGCATCCTCCCCATCGTTCTGGTCGCTGCAACCTCCTCATACTCCACCTCTCTATTTGCACGTTGCGGCCGCGCTTCACCTCAGTATTACCGGACCCCGTCCGCTCCATCGCTATCCTCCCAAGTCCAATTACTCAACACTTGCAAGGCAAACTCTCGCCAGCACATACACTTCAACCGTACTAGTGTATTTCCTCATAATCCTACCCATTACAAGTTTCCTTCCTGTCAACTAGGCCATTGATCTGAATACTCGAGCACGCCAAGAGTTATCATCGGATACGACGTAGCGGTCAGGACAAGTACAGCCGATTTTAAGTGTCAAATTGTCATATTCAGGAATCTCAATCCGCTAACATGACCCAAATGTCTGAACCTGGAATCTAAGCTTAAATCAGTACCATCGAACGCCTCCTGTGTTCCCTTCCCACCTCGAGCCTCTGTTACAATTGCCGGTAAGAGCGCCTTTCAGTCGCCGAACGAGTGTCGAAGATATGAAGACTTTGGCCGCTCAAGGCCGCTGGCGAAGCTATCCGCGAGGGCATCTCATTGGTATGGGAGGGCCTTGTTCTTTCCTCAAGTTACTGTCGCCGGGCGTGGAGCCGTCACGTGGAGCGGATGATGGGCGCGGGGAGGCGTCTAATTCGTCTTGAAAATCTCTCCAAGCAGTCCCATCGGGTTGTTTTCGGCTTTGGAAGTGGCGTCGCCGTCGAAACCAAGAGCTTCAATCACTTCTTCGGCCGTGGTCCCATTAAACTTGATAGCGAAGTTGGTATCATTGGTATCGTCGGCGGGAGTGGGCGCGGCCGAAACAAGAGCGGCGAAGAGGGCGAGGAGAGTAAGCTGGGCCTTCATCTTGTGAGACTTTTTTGGATGGGTTCTAACTCAAGAGAGAGTGATTGCCGAAGAAAGAATGCTGTGATCTGAATGAGCGTGCGAGTTGATATAGGAAAGGGAGACGACTCGAAGGGGAAGGCGAGAGTCCCGGCCTTTTATATCTCTTGCGTTCCGCATCTCACCACGCTCACGCTCGCATACTCTCGGCCTGCTTTCGGCGATTATCACAGGACCGGCTGTTGTCTATTTTGTCAAGCCCGGCATGTCTTGTTTGAGCTTAACCACGCCGTAATGATCATGGGATGCCTAAAGAATCTAGAGGGAACACGTCCTACGACAGGTAGATTCTGTATGGCTAGTTTCAAACATCAGTATGAACCGGCTCTTACACAGCCCTAGTTCTCCAATTAAACCCATTGTTTTACCTGACTCGTTCTCAACGGGGGCCAACGCACCACTCTTTACTCCGTCTCGGTACTGTCGTTGTTAGTCTGTGGCCCTCAGGGGTCGAACAATGCCGATGTCTTACTGACTACGAAACATGTCAATATCAAGGCGACTCAACCGAGCCCATGTGGCCGCTCCCGGACATCTACTGCTTGCTTCTGCCAGATATCTCCGGCCGCTTCACTCAGTCGCTAAATCACCGTAGGCTCCTCGAATTGCGATCATCACAAGTTGAGTGAAACAGTACGTCTTAAGAACAACCTTAATTTAACTATCTATTTGGGGCCATGCGTTGTTGGGTTCTGGAGTAAAAAAGGTTCACAGGAACATGGTGAAGGGAATCGTGGTCATGTTTTTATAAAAAGAAAAAAAAGAAAAAACTCTTGAACGACAATAATGGCAAACGCGAAAACAGAATCATCCAATACGCCAAGAGCCCATACCCCGAGACTTTTGAATTGACGCTCCCTGGTTATTTGGCGGGCGCCAAAGACATGACTTCTGCCTCCTGTGTGACAGCCACTTGACTACCTTCACTTTCACGTCCCTGGGTGATGGGCGCAACAATGTCGGCATCAGGGAGAGACATCGGGCTTCCCACGAGCCCAGGAACAATATTTCCTCGCTCTTCGACGGAGTCAGTGGAGCAAGACACTCGCGAGAGCTCGGAGTCAGAGTAGCGACGTCGCTCGGAGTCTCCCTCTCGCATGAGATCAATGGGCACCGAATTCTCTTCCGCGACCAGATCTTCTCGCGTCTCGCGAGTATTGACCGCATCCCAACTGAGTCGAGGAGGCTTGATATAGTCCCTGTACCGCTGCAGCAGCCATCTCATGGGGTTCCCATACGGGATATAACGCCTCTGTTTGTTGTCTATGAACACCCGGAAACCGGGGCTAGTCACTTCCTTCGCCGTGATGCGGTTTAGGAATGTTTCCTTCGCCCCCTTCTCTGTCACGACCATCACGGGTGCTCCCGGGTCGGTACGGCCCCAGCCACGGGGCTTCTTCGGGTGTCCTGCCCTGTTGGAAAATTTTCTCACGAGAACGGAGAGATCATTCTTGAAGTTCGCCTGCGACGCACGATCCACAGGGGCCCAGGGGGCGGAGAACAACGTGTAGTGTCGGACCGGGTCCTCGATTACGGCCGGATAGAAGACCTCCAACTCGTGCCCATCCTCCGACCACTGCATCAATGGGAATTGCGGTAACTGTCCATATGCTAGTACGAAGTCCTTGGTGAGTTGCTTGAGGTCCTTGGACTGAATATAATCATGGATCGAGTCACGTCTTTGATTGTTCAGGATCCAAGCTCCGGCCACCCATGAGTTATACCTGAGCCAATCCCACATTCTGGTAGTTGGTTGGCAAGAGAATCGAAATCGACGTGCGAGGTCTTACCTTGAGGCGAGATTAGCTTCTTGGGATTGTACGTAGTAAGATTTCTCTCCCGAGTTGGTAGGGGACAGCAGAACTGGTGCGGCTGCTTTGATAAAAGTGACTGCAGAATAATGGGAAAGGGGAGCGGAGCTGGTGATGGTTATATGGTTCAAGAGTGGTACTTGTGGCCCTTGGGTTTCCAGGTTTGACGAGACTTTTCCATTGCCGGGTGGAGACGTTGATGTTTATAAGTTGCCGGCACGAAGAGGAGCCCGTTCGGCAGCAAGGTCAAGAATGTAGTGCTGTTCGTGCCACCGCATGGAAACAGGGCTTTAGACAATGTGAACATGAGGGAGATGGCGGGACAGCATGACTCTTTAATCTTTGAAACTCGGACCCGTTCACCACCGATAACACTCTTTCGAACCACAACGGTGGAAGCACATTGTAAAAGAGTTGGAATTAGTGGAAATCGAAATCGCTATTTGAACTGCAAAACAGCGTTTTGTTTCAAGTTATCAAAGCCGGCTATGTTATTGTGAGGCGAAGGCAGCTCGAACTGGCTGGCAGGTAACATATAATACCAGACTCTCTTGTTCGGTACGCATCATCTCCTAGGTCCACCCAGCCTAACTTTCCACGCAGGCATGAACTACACAGGCAACAATGTGCGTCGAGCTCCATCCGCTACAACGTGTGCAATCATGAGCGCCGGCACTTCTTGGAGAACTGCAAGTTCGCCCGCAGCACAAGCTGTTTCGAGCCCATCTGTGCTTACTTCTTTGGCTAGCGCGTCCAAAACTCTACCGGCTCTCTAGGGTCCCCATGAAGTCCGTGTTATCGAAGGATGGTGCAGTGATGACTTGTGCCGGGCCCAGAACCAGGGTAAAGGCCCCCACACATGCATGGGGAGAGGCTGAGCCTCTATCAGTGGGATCAGGGATGAGGGCGGCGGGCGAGCAAGAGGAGAATGGGAATTGCTGAAACTCGCCTCTACCGCCACGAGCAGAAGGTGTACGGCGAGACGGACGACGAAGCCACGGGAGCCAGAGGGCGTGTCTATGGACTGGCCGTTCAGGGGTCGCACAAACAGGAAGCAGATGGCCGCGGCCGATCCACAACGCCCCCAAAACAAAAAAAAAAAAAAAACAAGACGGGAATGCTGGCAGCCAGCGCGAGATGACAATTCGAACCGGGTTTTCAGAAAGCCTGGGGTAGAACCCTCCCAAGGGGGCCTTGTCAGCCACTCCCGGAGGGAAGGTCCTTGCAGGCCGTTCAGTCGGACCTCCGAATTAATCTGAATCAGGGTGGTCCGAAAAGTTCTCGACGGCCATGAGGCGGTTGAGCTAGACGTAGCGCTTCATCCAGAAGAATCCTGCGGAGTTTGATGCGGTGCAGAAGCAGGGCAGCGAGCTCCAGATGCCCAAGAAGAACAAGAAAACAAGGGGAGGAGCAAAGAAGGGGATGTGCCGGGAGGCTGATATTCTTCCAACCTGAACAAGGTGAGAAAGTTCGTAGGAGCTTCCTTCTGGAGGGGACGGGCAACACTAAGCCCTTGTGACTCGCGTTTGGATGCGAGCCCCAGCAAAGGACGCGAGGAAGAACTTTTAATACACTTACCTCTATTTGTCTGCGGATCGCTTAGAGTGGTAGAAAAACAACTTTCATTTACACTAGTGGGCACAAAGACCCAGTCAAGCATGTTTGCGAACCGGACAATAGACTGTGCAAGCAGTTTATACATTGAAACAAGCGACCCATGAACGAACAAAAGTGACAGGCTGGGCTTGATGAATTTCGAGGTGCCCGATATACAACACCATTCCTTGTCCATTGCGCCATCCATCATGAAAACGAAACAGTTAGGCGAGCTCATACGCGAGAGGTGGCAAAGATGCGTGCCGCCCATATGCAGGTTATAGCGCACGGAATTTGAATTCCGAAGAGTCTTTCAACTCTGGAACGTTTTTCTCTTAGGGTTTGTCTGGCTGTTCGTAGGTGATCGAAGGGTGTTAATCGCATAGGGTATTGAAGCCATCCAATGTGTAGGGAGGGAGGGGGTGAGAGTGTGGCAAGCATGGTACGGGTTGAAAAAGTACCTACCCGTCTATTATAGACAGGAAGGACTACCGTATTGCGAGTGACTGTTGCAGGAGATATTCGCCTCAGAAATTGTTCGAGAAGCTCATGTGAGCGTCGGCTGGGTGCTAAGGCCGATCACTCGTCCTTCTTCGCACCCTGGCTCTCCTTCTGAGCCCTGAACTTGGCAATCTCCTTCTCAACTGCCTTCTCAACGCGGGCCTGGAGCTCAGGGCGGTAGCCCAGCTTAAACAGGAACTCGAGCCACACGAAGAGGGGCGCCAGAAAGATGGCCTGAACGAGGTTATCCAGAAGCGCCGGGGCGCGACCCTCAAAGGCACCATGTCCGACGAACTGCAGCAGCCACGACACAATGTGCACGGCGAGAGCGACCTTATTCGTGGTGCCCGGGTCCACGGACATGAGTGAGTTGGAAAGGGCAGCCCCACCCACGCAGAGAGCGGCGAGGACGGTGCCGGCGACGGGCTCTAGGAGGACATAGAGGCCTCCCCAGATGAAGGACACAAGGGTGCCGAGGTTCGGTTCTAGGTTGGGGACCTGCAGCCACTCAGGAACGGCGAACAGGGGCCCTGTGTTGGTAGCCTACAGACGATTCTGTGAGATAACTGAAGAGACGGCAATCCCTGTAAGTTCATAGACACTTACGAGGCAGAATGCTGAAACCAGAATCAGGGGTACGCATGCCATGTGAATGGCAACGTTGACGGCATTGTGGTGGTATGCGCCGTACTATTTTGATGAGCGACACGTTAGTACTGTGAACGGGTCTGGCGAGATACGCCTAAAACAAATAGGATCGGGGTATCACCTACGAAGATGAGGTGCCTCTCCAGGTCGAGGGACATGATGAAGGTGTTAACTTCAATGATGTAAGGCTGCTAGACGATGAGATCTCGGCCTACAAAGGATGACGGGTCCGGCTGAACGATGGCTTGATGCGGGAGGTCGGTTATGAAGCGGGACGGCCGGTGCGATTTTGGCGGCGGGATTGCAGAATGAGTCTTGGCGCATCCGGGAGGGATGGCGACGAGTGGATAAGTGTCCCCCTTTGCAGGCGAAAACAGCGAGATTGGAGATTGGAGGTGTGAGTGACGGAAGGGCGTCGGCGCGTGCGGTACGAGTTCGACAAAGAGGGAACCATGGGGAAGCTATTTAGGTGTGCATGTCCTCGGGGTGGACCTCTCTCGGAGTTGCGGGTGTGGAGCTTATTACGAGATACTTTTCTCAAGTGTGGATGGCCACTCAGATGAGTGTACACTTTGCTAGCGTCTCTTGACTTATCTCGTACCTGTGGAGTTACATTCATTGCTGTGTTCAATGCCATGTTCTGGCAGCGCCTGAGCGCCCACTAAGGAGCATTGGGCCTCGGATGTTCCCTTGCCTAGTTCGTGCCCAGCGCCACTCTTTCAGCCACTGTCCCTAACTACAGACGAGGGGCTGACAGAACAGAGAGGGCCCACCTTTGATATGGGGGATCCTGGGCATAAAGGTTATGTGTTGAACAACTAACCTGCTAACATCCCTTGAATATCACGAAAGGTTCAAACCAGGACTCGACATATTTCATGTGAAATGCCATACCAGCCTACATTCTGCCGAGGCATGCCACCCACAGCATTGCATATCTAATTATGGGAGACCCAGACTTGGACAAAAGTCACGAGGCACCGTGTGTTATCTCTTGGACTGTCAATATAAACTGTGTAAATGAGCGCAGCTGTAACCACCTGTAAATGACTGTATCTTCGCGACAACTCTGTTGCCCGTAGTTGACCCACATTTGATGTTCTGATGCTCCCGAGCTGAAATCTCAGCCTTGTGCCGCTGGAACTCTGCTCGCGATCCCGCGCACCACCGTCCGTCGCTCATTCCCAACCCCATCCCCCAGACGCTGAGGGCGCCAAAGCCAAAGACCCTTCGACGGGGAGGACGCACTCCTTTGAGAATTCTTTGGTACTGATACACTCAGCCTGGCCGGCCCTCCGAGGAATCAGCTGTGCTGACCTTGATATTTCTAGCCTCCCTTGGCGCATGGGCTCCGCCATTCCATAGCTTGCGCTCCCGAGCTGTCGCCCACCGCGGGTTGTATCTCGTAAGACCTTGGATAAGGTTTAGGCGACTGCAGGAAACCAGACTGCTACCGCGCTCTCTCGTGCCGGCCCCAGATCGTCCTGTCGATCCCGAACCCGAATCGATTCGCGACGCGCAACCCTCCACGCACCTACCTATCGCGTAACCTCCTGATTTTCGCATCCATCCGCCGCGATGTTCTTCCTCTATAATATGGAACGCAGGGTGACCCTGCATCCGTCTTACTTTGGACGGAACATGAAGGAGCTCGTCACCAGCAAGCTGGTCAGTGACGTGGAGGGCACCTGCGCCGGCGACTACTACATCATCGTCATTATGGATGCCTTTGACATTTCCGAGGGCCGCGTCCTTCCTAGCACGGGCCTTGCGGAGTTTACTGTGGGATACCGCGCCGTGGTCTGGAGGCCGTTCAAGGGAGAAACGGTAAGCTCGCGCGGTCTACATGTTGCAAGGGATTGATTGGCCTTGCTGATCCAGGCTGCCGTAACAGGTCGACGCTATTGTTGTGTCTGTGAATCATCAGGGCTTCTTCGCGAACGCCGGCCCCCTGAAACTCTTCGTGTCTGCTCATGTGTGTCGCCTAGTTATATCACTTGAAGCCCCAGGAACACGCTGACACTGCTACTTCCAGTTGATCCCTAGCGAAATCAAGTGGGACCCGAACGCGACGCCTCCCCAGTTTACGAACAACGAGGACATGGTTATCGAGAAGAGCACGCAAGTGCGCGTGAAGATCATCGGCATCAGGAGCGAGGTCGGTGAGATGTGGGCCATTGGTAGCATAAAGGAGGACTACCTTGGGTACGTTAGCCCTAGTCTTGTGTTGCCCTGCTCAGAGAGCAGACGAGCAATCTTGCTTTCTGCGTAGACTCTGCATCGCTTGTCTACGTTTTCTGGCTGACATTTCGCCCGCAGCTGCCTGCAGGAGAGTTAATCTCGGAAATTTGACCCGGGGGAAATCAGGTATTCTCCTGCTCCACAACCGTGGGAGGTAACAGCGTTTCATGCTGTCTTGACACATTGGCCAAGTGGCCTTGGCCCCTTGGCCAGGCGCCAACGACGCCGGGATGATATTCCGGCGTCCTTTAAAATCACAGCGGAACCCTAGGAGTCCCAATGCCACGACTTCCAATAGATGATCCCTTTAAGCGGATAGAGGCCACTAGACAGGACTGATACCCCGCAGAGGCCGAGGTGTGCTTGGATCACTCACGACAGGCGAAACAGGAGAAAAGGGTTGGTTGAAGAATAGGCATAGATCTGGCCCAGATGGGACCATGTTTCGCAATGAATGAACGCCATGACAGAGACACATGTCTTCAAAGAAGTCAATCCACTTGGGGCTTGATCCTCTTGAAACTGTGGTGAAGGTGACCGTGAGTTCTGATCAAGCCCAAGGCCAACGCTTGTGTCTTGTGGGTATACTATCCTTTTACTCCCAAGATTTTTGGTGTAAGGCCATCATATATCCGTTGCATCATCCCAGTCGTAAGTCATAACATCAACACTGAAGCAAACACATTTTTGCTCCCCTAAAGCCCATCGACATTCCTTCTCCCTACCCCATCCGCTCCGGACCTTGGCCCTCTAGCTCCGCGAACCTAGTCTTCTTTCCCACCGTACTCGTGCTCGGGTGCGGTATACTCCTCCTCTGCGTCCTCTCCGACACCGCACCCCTATTGACTGACGATGCGCCCGAAGAGTCCTGCGTCGTGCTAGACATACCCCTTGAGTGGCCCGGCGACTTCTCCTTCGAGGCGAAGTACTCGTCACGGCCCTGATACGGAATAGGGGCTGGAGGCGGGGCGATGATGTAGTCAGGCACGAAGGGCGTGTTCTTCTTCTTGCGGGAACGCCGAAGGAGGACGAGGGCAACGGCGGCTAGGAAGATGGCGGCGAAACCGACACCGACGCCAATGCCGATCATGGCGGGGGTGGACAGTCCGCTAGATGAGGAAGAGGATTTTTCATCTACGAGGGAGGGGGTTGTGGCTGGCCCTGCTGCGCCGCCTGTGGGATCGAGGAAATCGGTGCTTGTGGAGGTCACCGTGTCGGTTGTTGGCCTGCGGGAAGTAATGGTTACGGTCGAGGTTACCGACACGGTATCTCGTGCTCCGACAACGCTGTGGTTTTCTTAGTGATTTCGCCTTCCAGGGTACACAAGGCGGGAACCAACAAACCTAGTGCTTGTCTGGTATATGGTCTTCGTGATCGTCGTGGTGACGAGGTCTGTTGTTGTCCTTGAGTCTGCCACCGTTGTTTCGTCGTACTTGGTAGTGGTTACTGTGACGGTCACCGTTGATGTATCGTCATCGTCGTCATCGTTCTGTCGACGCCTGATCTCGGGGGAGACGCTTGTTAAGCACCTGCGAGGCTCAGTCGGCGACGCTAACAGATCGTCATACTCTGAGCCTTGCAGGTGACGTCCGAAGATGAGTTTCTTCCAAGAGATCGAGAACGCCCTGATCAAAATACCCTGTTCATCGTCCTCATTCGGCTCCAGATTTGTGACGCGCCGTTCAGGAGTCGGGGCATGTAGCTCGCGCTTTTCTATCAGAGTCGTTGTCTCGTACGTCACGTCCGTCTGCGTACCACTCTCGGAGGTGATGGTAGTAGTGACGATGGAGTTGAGGGTAGAAGTGACCTGAACCTTGACTTGAACCGTAATTACCTCGATCTCGCTATGCGTCCTTGTGGCGTGGACTGTCTTCGTCGAGGTGACTGTGACACTGCTGACACTACCCGAAGACAAGGTCAGCCACAAGCCTTTACTCCATAGGGACTTAGATATCACCGCGGAACTCAGACGTAGACTTACGTCGAAGCCTCGCACTTTCCATCCGAACACTTCCTTCCTTTCGGACAGCATCCATCGCCGCAGCACGTCTCGTCGGCCTTACAGCACGTCTCCCCGGGACAGCACGTGTCCCCCTCATCCGAGCAACACCACGAAGCCCCATCCAGCTCGCAGCAGTTCCCGCAGTCGGGGCACATCATATTGCTGTCGTCGAAGCAGAAGTTGCTTCCGTTCTCGAGGCATTGCCGTTTCCGGAGCCAGAGAGTCTGGTGGCCGAAGTAGGGTGCTATGCCGGGGCGAGCCGGCCAGGGGTCTGCGAAGACGGCAGGCACATCGGCAGCGACTGTCTCGGCAGCAGATGAAGTCTCAGATGTTGGCGATGCGTAGGATACGGTGCAGAGGAGAATCTCTAGGACGAGAGCGACGCAGCAGTAACTGGTCACTATATGCATCTTGGGAACATGCCGTAGACGTGAATTCACGCAGCAGATAGATATACAGATTGATCAAGGACAACGGCAGGGAAGGAAGCCAAAGAGTATATCGATATTAAGAATCTCGAGTAAGGAAGTAACTTCGCCAACACAGAAACACAAAAGTACAGAACAAAACATCATGCCGACAATCCAGGCCCCAAGGCTGCAGATACGGGGGGGTTTTCAGCTCCGAAAAATCATGAACGACAAAAGAATCGCTCAAATGTGGCGAGCCGTCAGCGGCCACCGCATCTGCGAGACCGGGGCCATTCCAGCGGGACAAGAACGGGGCAGACGTACCGGCGCCCAGCCAAGGAGAAGCGGCAGCTCATCCGCCAAGCCCTGTTCACACTGACGTCGGCCCTTGCTGGTTGGCCCAGGCGGAGGCGGCGCAGCTGGAGGAACAAGAGTGTGCGTCATGCCGGCAGACCGGGATAGGGTGCAAGCTGTCTGCGGTGATTTCTTTCCGATCGTAAGGTGTTCGTGTTTGGGGCTAGCTTCGCGAGATGGGAGGAAACAAACGCGGTTAGTGAGAGCATACTAGCCCTTTACGTCGAGCTGACCCTGGTGCGAAACGCCATGTCCGTCTGGACTGGACGAGAATAGCTGTTTCCATTATGGTGTGAGTGACGCTTAACAGAGTGGCTGGTCGGAGCTCGGAGACGGTGATACACCAGGCTCTGCCGGCCTAGTGACGAACCAGGCGTCGCGAGGTACCACAGATGCACGAAGATGCATGGTCTGGAAGCTAAACGCATTGTACCAAGAGTATACAAACGAGATGGCGAACGGGAGGGCAGGAGAGCATTTCTCGAAAGAGGGGCTATACGAACCATGAAGGTGAGCGTAAAACAAAATAAAAAATCAGATCAGGTTACCTGCTTCGGTCGTAGCATCGTCCCAAAACGGAATCGCCCCCCTCTCGTGAAGCTTTGTGAATGCCGGCGAAATATGGACGTTGGGCAATAAGACCGTGTTAAGGACTGGGTCTGTGTCCTGGGATGATGCCCTGAGCCTGGACACCAGCTGTGTGCTGTTCTCTTGGATGACGTCCCGCCCCCTCCTCCCCGCTCCGTGCATACGCTATTATCAGCGACGGGCTTGCCATGGCCCTCGTGCAAGAACGTCGTGTATGATACGCTATGAAATAAACCGGCCGAGGGGGGCAATACATGGTGACCGGAGGATAACCTCAAAGTGTTAGTTGAGTCCTTGAGAGCTCTCATGATCAAGGGCAAATTTGAGAGTAAGGGCATTTTAGCGAGCTTGGGTCGAATCACGGCGCCAGGCTGGCTCCATTGTCATTTGTCGCTGGACGGGCTCTTTCGGTCAACTCGATACCCCTCAAATCCATCCATAGGCGCAGAGCAGTACCCCACACCGCTTCCGCCGAGCCCCGACAGCCCATCCGCAAGTCAATCACCAGGGGCCCGACAGAACCGCGGACGCGATCGGTTGGGTCGCCACCGAGAACGATTGCGGCTGGCGGCAGCGCCCCGCCACCAGACGAACGCACGGTGAGCTGGAATGCTTCAGATAAGTTACATCCGCCATTGCCCCCACCAGGGCAGATCCCCCAACCGCTCACGGACCTCCGGTCAAATCCTCTGTCGGCTCCCGGTCATCGAGCCGCTGATCAGCTCCTTGCAGCTGGCACTGCCGGTAAAGATCAAATGGATGGCCCATGCGCTACTGACAGCTCCCATGATTGGCCACCAAAGCTCCTCTCATTAACGAGACGCGTCTAAACGCGTTCGCGACGCGTCTGCCCCCCGCTTCTGGAACGTCGCCTGCTCGGCCCTCCCACCTCTGTGCCCCCTTCCCGCTCCTCGTTTCTTGTTTCTTGCCATGAACCAGGGTTGCTGCGCCTGCAGGCATCAGGCGCCCAATCAGGCCCATCTGATGTGGCATGATGCGTCGGACCCTTGCCATGACTTGCAGTTGAAACGACCAAAGCGCAAGGCGTTAGGGGCCCCAATTCTTATCGCCCTGCAGCGGGCAATATCTGCCGCTGTTGGGAAGTCCCGAGGGCGCTACCGATAGGAATGGAGATGAGGGGCTTGGGTGGAGAGGAATCGAGCGAGGGCCCCTTCTGCGTGCGAGGCAGGTTATGAAGAGAGAAACACAGCTGAATCAGGCGGAGAGACCTCGCACTCTATCTTCGCCCTGCGTTTCTCTCTTTGTCTTGCAATGTTTAGCAGACACGGTTCGCAGACGGACGGAGACGAATGGCCTTCTAACGTCTCTTCCCCGCTATCACCGGTCTTAGCAAAATGAGCGAGGGATCATCACGTCAGAAGCGGGCAGGTCTTAGACAACCCAAATCTAGTTACCATCCGAGATGGAGGTCCCTGCTAAAGTAATCATGACGATTGCAACCGGTAACTCTTATATAGAGTTGGCCACATATAACCTCACGGCCGGCCGAAAGGCAAGCGAGAGAAAAACCCGGCTGAGGGAGTAGAGCAGGCGGCAGACGTGCATAATAGCGAACAGGTGTTCGCTAAATCCGGCCCCTAAGCGAGGCCGCCATTCGCATCATCAGATCCTCCGCGGCTAAAAAGGGGCAGGTATGGGGGTATCGCCTCTCTTGCGAATAGGAAGAAAATGCCCGGTGAGGCTGGCGTCTACCGGGTGTTTGACGGCCGGGCCCTGGGCCTCTTACTCTCGGAGATATTATAAGTAATGGCGGCCACCTTCTCGTGTATTCTTTCCCACGGACCGGGTGCGATTTTGCATCGTAGCACCGTGGAACATGGCTGGTATTCAGCATGAGGACCATGCCAGGACAATCGGTGTAGGGAGTAGAAATGGCTCGGAACAACAGAACGCTGTGCCATTGGCATGCACGGACAGACGGGGGTGTTGCGTGAACAAGTTCGCTGCTCGCGGCAGAAAGAGGAATCAGCGCCCCCACGTTCTTCGACCCGTCTGTCTACCACTTGAAATGCACGGAGGGACATCGTGACCTTTCCCCCCTCCCCCCTTCAGGATGAACCACCGCGAATTAAGCCTGAGACGGGGCATTGGAAAACAAGAGTTTCCCCGGGTGGGCCGAGCACGGAGAATGCATTTGCGGGAGGAGGGTGGCCATAATCACCTGTACACCTGCATAGGTTCGCTTTTTGTGCGCAGGAGGCGCAAGCTGCCAGGGGAAACGCAGGTCCGAGCAGCAACTAAGAGGCGGAGTGCACGGAGGACGTGAGGAGACGCGAGCATTCCGGGAGGCTGTGTGATCTTGCAGTTGCATAGGCATGCATTCAAAGTTACGTCTTCAAAGTATTGGACCAGGACCAGAGTCGGAGAAGGAAAAGCCTCCAGCGCCGTTGACGATCTCGATTGACTCTCGGGAACTGAGATCAGAGTGGACGATACTAGGCGTCAAAGTCCCGAGTACGTGCGCGCATGGCGTCGCCCGCGCAGGAAGCGGACTGAGACACGGCTCGAGCGGTGCGGGAAGGTCGGTATCCCATACGCTCCCGCTAAGTATGGTGAGACACTCCGCCAGCCCGCGATTCGGCCGCCTCCCCCCGTGGGCCCTCTTTTTCCCGCTCCTCCCGCCGTTGTTCCTGCCTCTGTCAGGTGGGCAACGGGCGGGCTTGGCATGGGGATCCCAGGAATGGGCCGCTGGAAGGTGGATGTAACTCGGCTAGCGCCCGGACCAGGCGGCGGGTCAGGGCGAGTCCCGCTCCGCCAGCGCCCTTATTAGGCCTCCCGCCTCCCCCTTCCGTTTCTGTTCTTGCGGTGGGAACCCCCCTGGTCACCCGCACACACTGCCGTTACCCTCCCTGGCTCGCCTCCAATTCTTGGTAATAAGACCGGGGTCCCGTGGTATTCCCTGCCATATTTCGGCTGTCGCTGTTAAGGCGCCCTCTTATCTGCCCCCATCTCCCCCACCTTTTCTCCTCTTCCCACTTACACCGCCATACTCAACCTCTCACCACAACTGCGCCCTCGTCGCCAATACGTATACTACCCGTCGCAACTGTACAGTCTGACGTCCTATTTCCGCCGACTATATTTCCGACAGTTCTCGACTTACTGCGACTCCAATTTCGATTATCGCACACGTCAGTTCATCTTTGCGACGCGCGCGCAAACTGTCGCAATCCGATCGCAAACTCACCACCTTGTCGCAATCGCAGCCGCCGCACCACCACACCTCAGGTACACGAATAAGACAGTTTCCTCGATAGTCTTCGACAGCCAGATCAATGGACACAATGTTATTGCCCTCGGCGCTCCAATGCGACCCACCGCGGGCGCCGACGACCCGTCTCCAAGCCGCTCTCGTCGCCTCTCCGCCCGCTTCTCCGCCCTCACTCTCCACTCAGACCGCCTTCGGCAACATCATCAGCACATGTCGCTCCCTCCAAGCTCTTATCGCCACGCCCGAGGCGCCTTCTCCCGAGTCAGCAACCACACAGCAGCCAACGCCCCCCATGTCGCATGCCGAGCCGCCGCCTCTGAAGTTCCGGCTGCGGTCGCGCGCAAGGGCTGAGGAGAGCGGTGAGCATGTTATGCCTAGAAAGAGGATCATAAAGAGACAGCCAACTCGGGGCGCGAATAAGAGGCGACGGGGTCTGGAAGATGACGTGGGGAGGGACAACGACGAGGAGAGCGAGGTAGAGGGCTCTGGGGAGGCGGAGGAGGGGAAAGCGCCACAGACGCCCAAGAGAGCAAGGATAGCGCCCGAGGCGATGCCGTTGGGACTCGCGAGAGGGGACTACCACGACCTACATCTCCGCGAGCGGGAATCGCAGCAAGGACTAGGGATAAGTGCACTGGAGAGAAGCGAGGATACGACGGGTGGGGTCAGCGAGGAGTGGACGGCGGAAGACGACAGGATTCTCGTCGAGCTGGTGCTGGAGAAGCTGAAGTTGACAAAATCGGACTGGCAAGATTGCGCGCGGAGTCTAGGGAAGGACAGGCACAGCGTCGGGCGGAGGTGGAAGAGCCTGATAGTCAACGGGGAGGTCGGGCTGAAGACGAGAAGTAGCAGGCGGGCAAAGCTGCACTCGACATGGAGATGAAGCTGGACATTCCTTTTTTCTTCTACGGCCATGATGATTTACTGGGCTTTGGGCGGCGTTAAGGAGGGTTTGGGTGGATATATCCAGGCGTTATTTGAGGCAGAGAGCACACTCCTGACTCTTGGCTTTTAAGATTTGTCTTGATAATCAAGGACTCTTGTTCGTGCATGCAGATGATACCGTGACCATTAGCCTGCTACCATCATCTCCTGTCGTCACTTACGGGTGTCACTGACCAGGGGACCTGCATCGCAAGCCCGGTTCCCTGACCACCGTTTCCACGGCAGCACGACAGCCCCTTTCCCCCTTGCATACGCACAAATTCTAGGGCACAGGGGAATCGAGACTGCGGGGGCGGAGGCTCTGTTCCACCACGCCGAAAATGCGAGGGGTTGGGGGCTCCATAAAACGAGGGGAAAGTCGTCGCTTCCCCTTCACCATGTCCGCGCTAGCCTGAACAGGGATATCCTGTTGAAAAAGAAAAAAACTCGTGGGCAAAAGTGGGCTCATATGGGGCCGTCCGTCACTGTAGTCAACGATATTGTGGAGCGGAACTTGGCGGCGTCTGTGCAGATTCAGGGTCCTTTGTCCTTGCGCCCCACAGCATGTCCCGTGTGGAACAATGGTCCATGCCTGACCCGGGATGTTGGTTCTGGGAGCCTCCGAGTTTCTCTTCTAAGACTATCCTCACTAACACCGTGCTTGAGCATATATGGGAGGTGTAGGTTAGGCAATCGTAGCTTGGTGCTCCTATTCTAGGCTTCTGCCTAGCAACTTCAGCCTGGGAAATGATCAAATGCGCGTGGGATAGAAGGCGAGAATGGACATTTATAATCTGGGCGAGGGGCGGGAAAGGAGCAGTGGTTATGTTTGACAAATCCTAGAGTCCGACAGCGAAGGCCGAGAAGTGTAAAGGATAATTTCCTCTAATGGAAGAGAACCGGCAACCTTAGGCGAGAATGAATAGAGTACTAATATGGAGGTGTCCTCAAGGCGCTGAATGGAAGAACTTCTGGAATTACTGACCCGTTATGTGTGAACTCTCATCCATTAGCATGGGCCATAGATGGGAGTTGCATGAGACTATGTCCTTCGAAGCAAATTGATAGACGGAGACCATAGAAATTAAGCACGCGCGTTGCACGGTAGTGGGACTAACAGTTGACAACTACCCCACAACTACCATGAATCTGGTTGTTATGTACCCTGGACGTGGATAATAAACGCTGGTTAGGCTTCTAAGGACGACACTATCATGCGAGCTGCAGGTGGTGATGGACGTATAACAGGACATCGTTGAAGGCTGTTTGCTGGATCGGATGATCTCAACTGTATCACCACGTTCTAAGTCTTGAATATCTATATCGATCACCCCCCCGAACTAGCATCTGATGGGCTCAATTTCTTCCTTTTGCCGGGCCGCCCACCATAGAAGTCTCCCCAAGATTTCTCTCCTTAAGCTTGGTATAGACTTTGCAGTGTGTGGTGCGCCAAAAGGGCTTTCCTTCCACTCATGGGAAAAACCGTGCAAGCGGCATTAAAACATGAGTATTATATAGACTGTCTACAGGTATGCTCTCGAATATGGTGAAGATGAAGTGAGGCTGACGGAGGAGTGCACCAGAGCAGCTGTCTTTTAATCTCCAGACGATCGACGGACGAGGATATTGCGGGTAGTGACGTTAAGACTGGGGCCCCAGCGCGTTGCCACTTCGGAAAATTTATCCAAGTCTTGCCCCGAAGATGGGATTTCAGCCCATTCCGCCTCAAATTAGTTTTGCTGCGCTTTTGCTGATGTCCGTGGCGGCCGGCATGGATAGTGCCGCGTTCGTGCCAGCCTGAATGGGACGGCAGGCCGCTGGGCGGGTCCCCTCAACGAGGGTTCGCTGCCAAAATTAGCGACCCCTCCTCCATTCAACCCCACGTCAGTCCCTGCAACAAGCAATCGCAACGTCGACAACGAAGGGGAGACCAGCCCCGATTAGCTGTAGAGAGGGCCAACTCGCTTTCTTGGTTTCTGAAACTACACAAGGCTAGTAGCCTTCCACCCGAACAATGCCGGCCACACTCACCCCAACGGGGGACATCACCTCTGCGGCCGGCCAGTCCCTCTCCGTCGTCCGCATCCGCAACCTGCAGTCCACTACCCGCCTCGGTGTAGACGCCTGGTCGCGCGAACGCCGGCCCCAACCGCTTCTTGTATCGGCCACCATATCACTCGCCCGACCCTCTGCGTCGTCGTCGGCCTCCGACCGCGTGGACGCCGACACGGTGCACTATGGTCTTCTGAGCAAGGCCATCTTGTCCGTGCTCGATGAGGTGGACAGCTTCGCCAAGAGCCCAAGTAGTGAGCAGCGAGTGACCCTGCGGAGCGTCCTCGACCTGGTGTGGGTAAGGTTAACGGGCCACCACCTCAACGGTGGGGCTGCGATAGGGATTCAGGACGAAGCGTTTCTTGATCGGCGAGCCGTGCGCTGCTTGAGCGTCACGTTGCAGCTCCCAAAGGCCTCGCTCGTTGGCGGCTGCGTGAGCTTGACGGGAACATCCTACTTTGAGGAAGGCGAGGTGCAGATGACTGGAGTTTGCCTGGGGCTCTCAAATATCCGGGTCCCCACCTTGATCGGCATCAACTTGAATGAGAGGCAGGCTAAGCAGATGGTCATCGTGGACATTGAAATTGATTGTTTTGAGGTCTATGACGACATCTATCCTAGTCTAGAACAGGCTGTCTATGAGGTATGCAGTGTAATCTCTTCCTACGCCGCGGTTCTTCCCTTTCTTTTTTTCAAGTAACGCCCAGATGTTAACCATGCTGTAACCAAACGAACAGAACATAGCGGGCTCCTCCTTTGGTACTCTCGAGGCTTTGGCTGCCTCTCTCGTTGAGTCCGTCAGGGCGGAGGGTAGGAAACCCTCGGAGGGCCTTGTGGCGTCGCCAGATGATTGGCAGATCAAGATCAAGCTCGAGAAACCCATCGCCGTGCCGCTGGCAGAGGGCGCGGGCATCGAGTTCATCTCCCCCCCTCTCGCGCCTCTGATCCCGCCTTCTCAGCGAGAACCATCAGTGTAAGCAACGCGCCCTCAGGTGACGATTCAACCGGGAAAGAAATAGACCCCAGGTATTAGGCCTTAATTCTCCGACAGTAGGGGACGTCGTTACCGGTGATCTCGCGGACAAACTCGGGGTCGGGGTCAAACAGCATGACGTGGAAGTGCTCCACGCTGCGAACGGACTTGATACTCGTCCAGTTCCTGAACCACAGAACCTACAGCCAGACGTTAGCCACAGAGAATCCTATTACGTTTATCAGCTGAAAGCAGAAGAATGGCAGTTTACATGTTCCGAGGGCACCTTGGACCTGAAAACCTTGGTCACATAGCGATCGATCGCCTCCCTCGTGGCGTTTGTCAAATCCCCCGTCTCCGGGTCCTCCTCAAAAGGGAACTTGGTCCACACAACCAGGTGAACAATCCGCGGGTCGACCCCGTACGGCCAGTCGTTGTACAGGACCTTCACATCCTCGTCCCGCTCGAAGGGGGCACCCTTAGGCTCCAGTGGCAGCGACCAGCCCAGGCGGGTCACGAGCAGGAAGTTGGACACGCTGCCGTACTCCTTGCGCAGGCGGGCGTTAAAGGCGATGTACCTGCGTAAGTCGGACGGCACGCGCTGCAGGGCGTCGATGCGATTCGCGGCCACCTCGGCGCAGACCTGCGACCAGGACATGAGGCCAAAGTCCGCGTCCCACATGCTGAGGATTTCGACATCGCGCTGGAGGAGGTTTCGGAGGTGCTCAGGGCACTCCTCTTCTCGCTCCTCAGGCGGGACGTTGACCTGCCAGTACGGGAGCTTGGACTCGCCCTTCATCTCGGGTGGTGGTGTGTGTGTGTGTGTTTGTGGTCCTTCGAGAATTTGTGGGATGTGTCCAGAATTTGGTGTTCGCGGTAGCACACGATGAGGAGGGGGGAGATGTGACCGTGGGCAAACGGGTTTCGCGGGGTGATCAGGCTTTGCCGGCGATGTTTACATGTACCATGGCGAAAAGAGGCTGCCGTGCTTTGGGCTGGAGGCTGGGGCTAATGGCCGAGGGTGGCCCCAAGTAGGTGGGAGCAACACGTTGTGAAGGAAAGAGGAACGTCGTTTTGGATGGCGTCGGCACAGGGTCACTCCCCTGAACAAGCACCCTAACTTGTCATTGTTCACAGTGCTGACCGCCTTTTGGGCTGACGTAGTGGAGCTTTCGTTGGGCGGGTACACAAGACAGAAGAATCCTTCTTTTCCTCACAGCACTCAAAATGTATGAAAACTGAGGTTATCATGGTGGCACGGAAACACCATGGGATGGTGTATATTCCAAAGACGGGCGAGAGAAACAAATTCGGCTCCCGATAATACCTTCGACACGGGACGCGATCCGCAGGGGCGCACAGTCCAGAGATTGAACCATGATCGCCATGACTACACTAAAAATAGTGCCACTAACAGATGCCTTGTGGGCTGCTTCAAAGAAGAAGGGGCGTAACGTTCCGTTCTCCTACCGAGTGTTGTTGCTGGCCCACGTGCTAGGTCCAGCTGTGCAGACGGCTGTCGGTAGGGACGAGCCCAGCTCAATGATCGCCAAGCACGTTTTAGCACCAACACCCAGATTTTGAAATCCTCCC
The DNA here is from genome assembly GCA_030271035.1 of Microascus cirrosus. Classification (NCBI taxonomy): domain Eukaryota; kingdom Fungi; phylum Ascomycota; class Sordariomycetes; order Microascales; family Microascaceae; genus Microascus; species Microascus cirrosus. Next base: position 57,645 of record JAMBUN010000027.1, read on the forward strand.
AGGTCGGAGATTATCGTAGGGGACGAGCCCTTTTATAAGTGTTTAATACGATGACCCGAGAGTGGAACACCGCAATCCCTTGGCCCAAGCCAAGCCGGCATCGGCAGCCTTGGAACTTTCGTATTCCTTTCCCAGAATGGAGAGTTGGCAAGCATCAAGGTGTAGACACAGCTGTATTGCATGAAAAATCTGCCAACATTTCACAGATCTCAAGCGTGGCAAAAAGGTAGTGGTGTGGACTGCTGCATGCGCGGCGCCGAACCGAGAAAGGCCGCATCAGAGGTGCAGCAATACATCTATATCATGCACCCTGTTTCGTCCCTGGATAGGTGTAACGCGGCGGCGAGTGGTGGCAACCGGCTGATGGGTGGATGGGTCTCACCGTAATTGCGATGAAACTAGCTTCGAGCATGGGTGGCCTCGTCTCGAGCTTGGCGATATCAGACTATGTTCCCCCCACCCGACCCAAGACGCCCCGTCCGCCCCATTTGAGGATTGAAAGTCAGCTGGCGCGGAGAAAGCCGGGGCCGGGGCCGGGCCCGGAAAAGAGAAGCTGAAAGGAGAAACTGGCCTGGATATATTGGGAGAACTCCGACGCCGGACAGGTCCAGTTTGAGATGCATTCAATGTTCCCATTGCGGTGTCTCTCGCCATCTTCGCGAACCTCAAAAACAATTAAGAGACTAGGGTTGTTTGCTTTTGTGCAGCATACCCGAGTCACCTCTAATGAATGGGACCCCTGTTTCGTGTGAGATGCTCCGAGAGACGGCGGTGGAGCTGCTGTCCCTTTAATTGTGTATTTCACGATGGCCCGGCCGCCCACCCTCGAGTGTGGCACCACGGTCCCCAGAAGGCGAGAAGGGGGAAATGAAGGGTGCCCTCATGCTCACAACTCTGGAATGAGATCAAGCCTGACCTCGTACCCGCACTTGGCCACACCATGCTTCCGTGACTTCATTCCACGGTCAATCTCATCGTCATGTTCTCGTGCCAGAACGCTCGACAAGAACATCATAGGGTTGATCTCGCGCGGTAATTGGTCCGCGGATTTCCTGGCCAGGATCTCTCTCCCGATACGGCTCTCCGCGGGGACTCGGGGGCTGGGGGGGACGAATTGGATTCCGACTGGGCGCCAGAGGCTGGTGATTGACCCACGGTTGGTATGGGCTTTAATAATGCTACAGCAATAATATTGACGCACCGGTGGCAGTGGCAGCAGCAGTGGGGGAGCTTGCTTTGTGCACCGCGCCTTCCTTCGCTGACCCCACCATCACAAGCTCGTAGCTTCGTCATAATAACTAACCCCCCTTCGTTCTTGCCACTTTCCCTCGCCAGCCCCTTTTCCCGCCGGTTTCCTGATAAAAGCCATTTCGCCCCCCGGATCTCCCCAAACTTCTGAAGCAACACTCCTCCCGACCCACTCTCCCAACCAGAATCAAGCTCCATTGCTCCCCACCTCTCTGCCACCCAAGTTCTGTCCGTCGCCATGTCGCAAGGAGTCAAGTCGTCCCTACCCCAGCACCTCAACAAGCCGTCGCGCTTGGGGCCCGAAAGCGCGGGCAACGAGGGCGATGCTCAGTTCGAGCGGAGACACGGCAAGACTCGAAGCCACATGGTAAGTCGTGCTCAATCTTTGCGTTGGAACCCCTGCAAAATACTTGCGGGACCTCCCCACTGGATGGAAGTCACCCTAAGTCGAGTGCGATTCGAGATATTGCGCGAACGATAGAGCCGACCTTTTGGAAGAATCTGAGATACATGGATACTCTCCCCTCAGCTTTCGGAACCGGCATAATGGCGCTGTATTTCGATATCTCGAGAGATGCGCCTCGAGTTTGCTGCGGTTTCGCCTCTCTTGTAGTTCCTGTGCTGCGCATGGTCGCGTTATCACACACAAGAGCTTGAGAATATTGTGTATTCCGCCAAACTACCTGCGGATAACCGACAGGGCCCGTCTCAGGGTTGGTAACTCCGGTCAATTGATGGTTGCAGAGCCAAGAGATATACAGTTTCGAGAGCTCGGACCGACCACCGACAGCCGCATCTCACATGCGTCAACACCAACCACTAACCGGCCGCATCAATTCAGCGACACGGCGCAGGGATGACTGATGGGTATACTAACTTCAGAGCAGGCTTTCGAGAACACGTCCACGAACGTTGCAGCGGCGCAGATGCGCAATGCCCTCACAAGCCTCGCTGAGACCGTGGAGGTTGACGATCCCGCCCAGAAGAAGGTCCGTTGTATACACGCCGTCCCAACAAGAGTGCCCCTGATCTAACATGCTTATCTAACAGCTATTCGAAACCGAGATGGACAACTTCTTTTCCCTTTTCCGCCGCTACCTTAATGACAAGGCCCAAGGGAACGCTGTGTACGATTGGCCCGCGTGCCGCTATGGCAAAGACCGCCGCGATAGCTACAGAACCACTGACTTTCCCGCTGTACAGAAACTGGGACCGGATTAACCCCCCCGCCCAAAACCAGGTCGTCGACTATGAGGATCTTGCGAACTCGAATGCCGTCCAGTTTCTCAACAAGCTTGCTGTCCTGAAGCTCAATGGTGGACTGGGTACCTCTATGGGTTGTGTCGGGCCCAAGTCGGTCATTGAAGTCAGGGATGGCATGTCGTTCCTTGACCTCTCCGTCCGCCAGATCGAGTTCCTGAACGAGACCTACGGTGTCAATGTACCGTTCCTCCTAATGAACTCGTTCAACACCAACGACGACACCGCGAATATCATCAAGAAGTACGATGGCCACGGCGTTGAGATCATCACCTTTAACCAGTCGCGGTACCCCAGGATCTACAAGGATTCGCTGCTCCCCGTTCCCAAGAGCTTTAACTCGGACATCGGCGATTGGTACCCGCCCGGGCACGGTGACGTCTTTGAGTCTCTGTACAACTCTGGAGTTTTGGACCAGCTCCTAGAGCGCGGGATCGAGATCATCTTCCTATCCAACGTCGACAACCTAGGCGCCGTCGTCGATCTCCGCATTCTCCAGCACATGGTTGAGACCAAGGCCGAGTACATCATGGAACTCACCAACAAGACCAAGGCCGATGTGAAAGGAGGCACCATCATCGACTACGAGGGTTCCGTCCGCCTGCTCGAGCTTGCCCAGGTTCCCAAGGAGCACGTGAACGAGTTCAAGTCAATCAAGAAGTTCAGGTACTTCAACACAAACAACATATGGCTAGATCTCAAGGCTATCAAGCGAGTTGTGGAGAATGATGAGCTCGAGATGGAGATCATCCCCAACGGGAAGACCATTCAAAAGGGCGATTCGGACGTGTCTATCCTCCAGCTTGAGACCGCCGCGGGCGCTGCCATCCGTCATTTCAACAAGGCCCACGGTGTCAACGTTCCTCGTCGCCGTTTCCTTCCCGTCAAGACATGCTCAGACTTGATGCTCGTCAAGTCCGACCTCTACACCGTGAAGCACGGGCAAATGCAGATGAACGCCGCCCGGTTCGGCGACGCGCCGCTCATCAAGCTCGGCCCCCACTTCAAGAAGGTGTCCGACTTCCAGAAGCACATCCCCTCGATCCCCCGGATTATCGAGCTCGACCACCTCACGATTACTGGTGCCGTGACCCTCAACCGCGGCGTCACCCTAAAGGGTACCGTCATCATCGTTGCCAACGAGGGGAGCACTATTGACATCCCTCCTGGTTCGATCTTGGAGAATGTTGTCGTGCAGGGAAGCCTTCGTCTACTTGAGCATTAGACCTTAGTTCTCGGAGAAGGGTTAAAAGCGTCGGAGTAATGCAGATGAATGGGACAAATGATTTAATGGTAGGACTATTGCGCGTACCAGTTATGGTGTCAAGAAAGAGGCTACGAAACCGTAGGAGATGTAGCGGAAGGGGCAGGGAAATGCAAAAGGAACACGGCATTGGACGTCTTCACTTTGCATATAGTTACAACTTGTTCGGGCTCAGCACGGTAATAATGAAGGAAGTCGCGTTCGTACAGGTACAATCCTTAATAGACGTCTCGAAGAGGGATTCGTTCGAGTTTTTGCGCACCCATTTTCGCAAACGGCTGCCATAAGGATTGAATTTACCGCTGTAGTTCGCTTGCAAATAAATCCTTGGGTATCAATATTCCGCATCATGCACCGTGCTAATGTCACAGGACTCCCTCCATATCTTAGCAGAGGCCGCTTAAACAGCCACAACCACCCCCCCGGTACGCCTGCTCCTCACCCGTCACTTCTTCTCCTTCTTCCCGCACTCGGCACAGAACCACTTGCCGTTCGGCTCGCTCTTCAGGCCAACGCATGACCAGTGGAACCACTCGTATGGACAATCCTCGTTATCGCAGGCCACCATGTCCCCGAAGCTAACGGTCCGGCAGAAACAATATTTCCTGTCGTCGCCCGCCTCCTCGTCCTCGGCGTCGGCCATCTCGTGGTCCTCTCCCTGCGCCGCCCTGCGCCGGGCGCCACCCGGCCCGCGGCTGGCCTCCGTGACGTTGATGCTGGCTGTCGCCCCGCCGTCGCCCCGGGCCGGCGTACCTGACGCGCCGCGCGAGCGACCCCGCTTGTCGTCGCCTGAGAGGCTGGCGCTGTCGGCGTCGGAGAGGTCGCTTTCTGCAGAGGCAGGAGAGGCCTTGCTGGAGGCCTTCTTGACACGGAAAAGGGACGACTTGGGGGGCGGCTTCTTACGGGCCGTGGCCCCCGGTGTGCCTTTCCTGCTACCGCCCGCCGTTGACCCCTTAGATGTCGAGGTACGGGGTCCAGCGCTCCCCGAGCGTACGGCGCTTCCTCCGCCCGTCATGGGACCACTTTTCGAAGGGCCTGGTCCGAGAGACGAGTGGCGGGCAAGACCGCTGGGATTGTTTGGCGTGGTACCTAAAGCGGCGCCGGAACGGGGCCCGCGCTTAGGGGCTCCAGAACCGGGGCCCGCAGAGCTCTCGCGGGCTGTCCGGTTGAGCATGCCGTTCGCGGCGGGTGTGGCAGGTGCGGAGGCTGCATGTTGTTGGGACTGGGAATTCCGTATCTGTGATGTGGCTAATTTGTTGAGCGCCGGGGCTGTCGACGTTCGGGGCCCGTTGGCGGGGGTGGATGGCGTGGCGCGGGCACCGTTGCTTCCGTTGGTGGTTCGAAAGGAAGGGGCCGGTATGTTCGCGGCGCTGGAGCGGAGAAGAGACGGCACGTCGTCGGGATCGTTAAACCCAGGCTCAGCACGGTCATACAGCCCTTTAATCTGCCGGTCTAGGAAGAGGAGCTGGCGGTCGTTGATCTCTAGTAACCTGCTCGAGAGAGCTATCTTTTCGTCCGACAACCGCTCCATCTTGACATAGTTCTCGCGGATCGTGTTCCTCAAGGTCTCCTCGCGTGGGTTGGGCACATGGCTGCCATTCGTCTTGATCCAGCGTTGGATCTTAGCATCGCGGTCTTCGATGATGCGCTGGCAGCTGTTGACCTCCCTATCCTTCTCCTCGATCTCGGCGTTGATGAAGCGAATCTCTTCCGGGATATTTTGGTAGCGGTAGAAGAAATCGTTGAGGATTTGGTCGGGGTCGACAGTCTCTGGCTGAGGCATTCTGCGCACAAAGTCGATAGTGAGGTCGTCTCTAGGCATGGTTGTTAACGAGGGACCGCGCCGGGTCGCAACGACAAGGCAGATTGCGAGGTAGTGCGGGTAGGAAACGCAAACAGTTTGACATGCAGGGCGGCGCTCTCAAAATGGGGGTTGGCTCTCTTAGAGCGACGCGGATGCAGATGAGTATTGCAGACGCGTTAAGTTCCGAGGGTAAAGGGCCAAGAGCACAGGCAAACGCATGCTCGGAAAAGCCACTCAATATTACCCTCGCGGCTGGAAACTTCAGCCAAGATTGGGCGTCTGCGAGGTGGGGAAAGCGGGCCCAAATGGGGGAAGGTATGGAGAATCAGCGAGACAAAAGGGGCATGTCCGGGGGCAGAAAGACGAGCGCAAGGTTGGTTGTTTGGGGCAACGGCGGACGAAGCCGGACGGCCCGCTAGCGGAAGTCACACAGGTGGAAGGCTGAACAACGGCTCACCTCGAGGAAATCCGGCATGGGGGGAGGATGGGTTCGTCAAAGGGCTCCTCCCTCTCAATCTGATCGAGGGGCAGGGGAGACGTCGGTTTAATCGATAAAATTCAGATGAGACGAAGCGATTCGACCAGGTTCGGGGTGGTGTAGCCTTATGGGTCTGCATGGGTGGTGTGGGGCATTCCTGCCGTTGCGTGGGAGAATTTTTGATACCGGGCGCCCTGCATGGTGATGGGCTTAGTCATAGTACCAATCGGGGCCAACTTAGTCGCGGGTAATGTTCCGCGGGCAGGTGGCGAGCACCTGTTGCGATTGGCGCTCACTTCGACATTCTGATCTTATCTTCCATCTTGAAACCCAAGCTCAACTCTTCGAAGTGACCGTCGGGAACCCGCAGCGATACGTACCGCCACCTATCGGCCTTTGTTGGGTCTTGAGGCTGAGCGAACTTCTTGAGGCAAGCGTCTCGCCCCGTATTCCGGAGAAAATCGCCATCCCATACGTTGCGCGCCGGCGTCTGAGCGGCACGGACAACCGGCGATGGAGACCACGGCAGCCTCCATCGTCCAAGAAGCTGAACCCATCAGGTACCAGGTGCCACGGCCCAACTACCTCCCGCACAAGGTTGGGTACGATGAGGCTATAGTAGAGGAGTTCAATGTCCCGCTTGCGCGGCCTAGCAAGGAGGACTATGCCCAATACTACAACAAGATGAAGCGCACTGCGCTGGAGATGGGCATCACGAGACCCAAGGGGTACACTGTCTCCTTCCACACCAACCCGGAAATGGAGAAGCACCACTTCGGGATGACCCACCCGATGAAGCCCTGGCGCCTCACGCTGTCCAAGAGCCTGATATCCGCCTACGGCATGAGCTTCGCCATGGACAACTACATCTCCCGAGCCGCCACCTTCGAGGAGCTAGCGAGCTTCCACACCACCGACTACCTCGACTTCCTAGGGAGCGTCGCACCCGAGGCTGTACCAAGGGATGTCGACAATTCAGCGCCGGATCTTAAGTTCAATCTGGGCGGCTCTGACTGTCCGCTGTTCGAGGGCCTGTACGACTACTGCTCCATGTCCGCAGGCGGGTCCCTGGATGCCGCGCGCAAGCTCTGTGCGAAGCAGTCCGACATAGCTGTCGCCTGGGGCGGCGGCCTCCATCACGCGAAGAGGGCGGAAGCATCCGGATTCTGCTATATCAACGACATCGTCATCGCCATTCTCCAGCTCCTGCGGTGCCACCCGCGTGTCCTCTATATCGATATCGATGTTCACCACGGCGACGGCGTCGAGGAGGCCTTCTTCTCCACCGACAGAGTGATGACCGTCTCCTTCCACAAGTACGATCCTAACACGTTCTTTCCTGGGACAGGCGGTCTCAGTGACAACGGCCCCAAGAACGAGCAGAACCCGGGAGCCCACCATGCCGTCAATGTACCCCTTAACGACGGCATTACGGACGACCAGTACTACGACCTCTTCAAGACGGTGATCAGCCGGTGTGTGGAGACGTTCAGGCCTAGCGCCATCTGCCTTCAGTGTGGCGCCGACTCACTAGCTGGCGACCGGCTCGGACGGTTCAACCTGCAGGTCCAGGGCCATGGCTCCTGCGTGGAGTACGTTAAGAGTCTCGGTCTGCCCTTACTCCTAGTTGGTGGTGGTGGCTACACGCCACGCAACGTGGCCCGCGCATGGGCCTTCGAGACGTCCATTGCCATCGGCGCTGATAAAAAGATCGACCACATCCTGCCCGCCCACACACCCTACCGCGAGCAGTTCCGCCAGGAGACACTCTTCCCGACCCTGGAGCAGATCCTCGGCGAGCCGAAGGCGAATAGGAACACAACCAAGAAGCTCCTTGAGATCGTGCAGCACGTCACGGAACAGTTACGGTTTGTGGGCACGGCGCCGAGTGTGGAGATGAGGCATATACCGCCAGACCTGGGAGGCGTGCGCGACGAGGTGGAAAGAAGGTTGCAGGAAGAGAAGGAAGAGAAAGATGATGCGTTCAGGAGGGAGAAGGAGGAGGCCATCGGGAGGGCGATGGAGTACTGATTCTAGTTCTATCTTGCATTTCGGGAGTGATCTTGTTTACTGGAATTGCGGGGTTCGGAGTGTATGTCTTACTGCGTGTTACGGGTTTGGTCTGTCGGGGAGGCATCGAAAACCAGAGAGCAGTGTCAGTGTTTGCACCCGGAGTACACGGTTCGAATGTTTGGCAGGGAAAAATACCCAGTCTCCTCTTCTCTATCACACTATCTAAAATGTTTCCCTGACGCATAAATCCCGTTTCTGTCTAACTACTAGACGCGTGAAAGACCCAAACCATAGGCCCACGTATCCGCCGACATTCCACTATCGCGACTCTTCAACTCTCGGAAAGGAAGGCTGCCTCCGCCTCGTCTCCCAGCATCTTCCTCTTCATCCCCCTTGTCTGCCACGCGACGTACCCTACCAACACAGCTCCCACGCCCGCCGCGACGGACAGCAGAATCACGTTGACCGGCACGGGATCTCCTCCAAAAGTAACATGGAACAAGTAGTCGAGGCCGTACTGCGCGAAGCCGAAGGCCCCCGAGAGCGAAATGAGCGCGCCGTACACGGTCCCGAAGGTACGGAATCCAAACACCTTGGCGCATAGATCCGACACAGCCGCATAGTAAAAGGGGCGGTAGATGACGAACAGCGCGATGTTCGCATAGGCCGCCGTCAGTGAGGGTATGATACCCAGGATGCCGATCGCCGTTGCCGTCGCGACGAGAACGGACAGCATCGTCGCGGACCGCGTGTTGTCTAGAAGGAGGCCGATAAAGGGTACGGCGAGCAGGCCTCCGAATGGGAGCGCCGCGTCAAAAACGTTGTTGACCATGGCAGCTTTGGCGCGCGAGTGCAGTAGCGCCTCGTACTGCGGGCGTATGGTGGCTATGAAGTAGTTTATGCGCGTCATCTGTAGGATCGTGAAGAGGCTAATGAGTATGAACCACGCGGAGCATATCTGCTGGCCCGCCGAGGCGCCGTGCATGGCCCCCCAGACGCCCGACTTGTCGTTCTTGCGGTCCTCGCGCTGAGTCTGCGCATCGGCGTGGGTAGAGCCAAGGAGGTCGTGGACCCTTGACGCCACGGGTCCGCGGCCGTTAGAATCCCTCCCCAGAAGCGGCAAGTGCTCATCCAATTCGGGATCTTCTCTCGCAAGAGCTGCATCGGCCGTCTCTTCCGCCTCAGCGTCTGTGACCAGCTCGCCCATAGTCTTGTACGACTGCGCGGGGAGGAGAAATAGATTCAAGACAAGGATGAGGGCTGGGACAACAAGATACCCAAGGAAGAAGCGGCGTATGCTGACGGCGCTACCTGTCCGCTCGTACACGAGGCGGTACCCGAAAAAAACCGAGCTCGAGGCGTCGAAGGCACCGGTTAAGAGAGCAAGAATGAGGCCCGAGTTTGCAGGGAAAGCGTTCGAGAGTTGGAAAGACGATATGAAGACCGCTGGGCCTCCCAGCGCGAGGAGGAGGTAGCCGCAGAGATAGCCATCGAAGCGCAGGTGTGGCGCAAAGGCCATGACGAGAGATCCTGCGGCGATCAACACGCTGCCTAGGACACCGCACACGCGCGGCCCGAAGTTATCCAGGATAGAGCCAATCGGGAGTGCGGCGAGGTTGCTAGCCACGGCAGCGACGGTAAACATAAAGTTGAGACGGATCTCGACACAGGTATCGGGGTCGGGTCCGGGGTAATTGGGCGGGGCACAGAGGTGCTGGTAGGCGCCTTCGGACTTCAGGACGGGCTTTAGAGCGGCATAACCGAAGACGATGCCTGCGGCAAGGAAACAGTAGACGACGGTCGTGCCGACTTGCACTGCAAGCGACGCACGTAGTGGTTAGCATGATCCCATCTATGCGGACCTAAACATGGGGACATGGGGTGATTTGTTTGTGACGATGCATATTTATGGCACCAATTCGGTAGAAAACAGGCATGGGAATGACGTACATAGCCTCTTCCACTTGGGAACATTGAATGCCGCTACCGTCTCGGTCTCAACGACTTCCTCCCATCCCGGGTGGGGGACCGGGTTGAAGGTCAGCTTGTTGGGCCTCACAGAGCGGTACGAGGCCACCGACTCGCGTCGACTCCTCGCTTCCCGCGGCGCGACGACGAGTGACTCTAGCGAGGCGATTCTGTTCAACGACATCGCGTTCCTGGCGTGGCGGAAGTTGTTTGTGTAGAGGAGGAACGCATTCGCAAGTTTTGGCGGGGCAATGCGGGTTGGTTATGACGTCGAGGAGGTCGTCTGAGATGTGAAGACGCCCCACAAACTATATGTGGATATTCAACAGAGCTTGAACCAGTCAGGCCACTGGAATTGCACACTATCCATGGAGGTGCTCAAGCCGCTTGCAACCGCCGGCCGCCAACCCCTGTGCATGATTCATGGCCGCGGTGGCCGATTAAACACGGTCGGAGCCATAATGGGGGATGCCGGGGCATTGGTATGCGCAATAGTGGGTAAGAAGTGAGGAAACGTCAAAGGCGAAACGAATATGCTGCCTAGAACCGCCGTCGCGGTGGAGCTTGCGAATAATCGCGTTGGGTAGTCGCGACAGGGACACCCCGCTGCAGCTTCCCGTCTTTGGTGTGACCCCCACATGAAACGCCCGTCTCTATGTCTTAATGTAGACCACCTAACGACCCCAGCATAAAAGGCAGCCTGAAGACACAGCCGATATATCCGGGTCTGCCAAATATCAGAAATCTACACAGCATCATGGCCTCTGGAGACAAGCGAAGAGAAAAGAGCCCAACATCGCTGGTCCAAAGTTAAATCGATAATATGTAAGTACATGCAAAGAGGTTATTCCCTTCTTACATCCCCATCGACGCCATCGAATCCCTTCGCCAAAACTTGACTCTTGTAATGAAACACATCTCGCTGGCATTCAACGTTCCGGTCATATCTCGGACCAGGGTGGATCGATAATGTCTCCGAAGGAAAAGGCTCAAGAAGTCCGAAGCTACCAATATTCATGCTCACCACGAAGCTATTCCCACGATTCCCTGTGTGTCGGCATTACTTGTAATACCTGATGGTAGCCGACCCGCCGTCCGGGATCGAAACCTGTGTCGAACCAATGTTAGCAATCACTCTGCAAGATCAGCCATCCCGCTAGGGCTACTCACCGTACAGCCGTCACCACCACCAGTGTACTTCCCGTTCACGAGCGAACACTCTTCGCTGACATCGCCCTTGATCTCAATGTTGAAGTCGAGTTGGGCGTCCGAGGTCGGCTTGTTGGGGAAGATGGAGAGGTACGTGATTCCATCCTTGTTCTTCCCCGTCCCGATGTTGACCGGCGCCCAGTTGCCCCGCTCGTCGTGGTCCTCGTCGCTATCCCACCGGCACGCATCCTCTACCGAGACGCCCTTCTTGTTAACGTAGTACTGCGCCGTCGTGGCCTTGCCGTCCCAGGAGTAATAGTCGGGAGAGTACGGGTTCGTGAGCGGCTGCTTCTCGCCCGCCTTCGCGACGGTGGGGATCGTCATGGCCTCCGTTCCCGGGTAGTCCGTGCGGCATGTCGACACCACGTCGTCGAGGTCATTCTGGATGTAGATGCCCTCCACGCCGGGGCTGCAGAGCGTCGAGTGGTCCTTGCGCGTGAGCTCTAGCTTGCCATCGGTGTTGCAGTACAGGCCGCCGATGGACTCGAGCGTGGAACCCTGGGCGTCGGGCCACTGCGTCTTCTGGTAGCCCGGGGGGCAGGCGTATGAGCAGAAGGAATCAGGGGTGCAGCCCTCACCCTTGACTGCCGTCTCGATGTAGCTGATGGACGCATCCCCCTCGCTATAGTCCGGGGTCCTCTGGATACCGCACCATCCGCCAATATCAAGGTAGTCGACTGGGATCGCGCCGTAGTCGGACGGGAACTCCGAGCAGGAGAGCTTGCCGCTCTCGAACTTTGCGTCGATGCCCGTTCCGCCGCTGGAATAGTCGCCGTTCGTGCCATCCGAGTTATCCGAATTGTCCGAATCACCAGTTTCCGATTCGGTAGGCTCCGGCGTGGACTCCGACGCCGGCTCCGAGCTCGTCTGTTCCTCGTAGAACTCAGCTCCGGCCCCCGAGGTCGTATCGGCCTCTGGGGTACTCTCGCCAACGATCGTGTATAGTCCGTCGTCCAGGCCCTCGATAGCCTCCTCGTTAGGGATCTGTTCGCCCGCTAACTCATACACGGTCTCGGTGGCTGTGGCGACACACTGGGTGACGACGTTCGGCTCGCGCTTCTCGATACGGGTAGGCGCCCGCCTGCGAAGGCTTCGGTGGGCATTCTGATGGGCGTTATGGCGATAGGCCAACGTCTCGGTGGCCATGGACGCCGCGAGGGTAAGTAGGACTATCGACTTCATCTTATCTTTGGGCTTCTCTTTCCTTGCTGATATCGGTGGAGTTTAAGTGAGTGTACTGATATCCAGAATTACAGTGAAATGAGCGTAGATTGCGGTCCTCGATGTCTAAAAGAGTGTGATAGAGGGCATGCTAGACGAATGCCTCTCTGTTCGAAAGATATCAAGACTGACAGCGCGACAAGGGACACGAACAAAGGAGGGAAAAGGTCAAGGGGGCGCTTCAGGTAGTTAACGGGAGATAACCGGTTCGCATATAGCGCCAGAGTGGTGGGAACGTCCAAGGAGCAGGGATAGTACCGGGGGAGGGGACCACAGCGTTCACTGGAATGGCTAATACGAGCAAGTACCGTCGACACGACTGGCCGTACAGTCCGGCGGTCTCCAGGAGGCTGGATACAAATGAAGTACTTGGCTCATTGGTATGGCCCTACTACAGCTCGGATATGATGCTCGAACATGTCAATAGTGGACGGATGTCATTTCCCCAATCGGTGGGGAGAAATTCGATCAATTCGATCGGTTCCTGCATTCCCTTGTCTTGGCAGTGATGTGGTACGGATACCTTCGTGGACTACTATGAACACGAAGAGACGAATGTATCTGGACACCGGCCACACGTCAGAAGCCAGTATGGAGCCGATTCAAGCGGGGTGGGCCGACATGATTGGGCCAAGCGTGGCCGTGCCTGGAATTCTGGCGCCAGGTTTGGCCCGATCCCGGAAAAAACGGCGCGGTGGGTGGAGATGTGCAGGGATAAATGAGACGGCGCCCGTCGCTTGGACGCTGGCGGCTCACCGGCAGCCGACAATGTGAAGGTGGCTGAGTCTAAGACACGACGACATCGAGCACACTTTGGAGCCCTTTCCATATGGGCCCGTACCCTGACCTATCTCGGTTATGTTTGATTTCTTTTTCGTTTAGGCCATATCACAACTGCCCTATTGGGCATTCCTTGATGCTGGCGACCACTTTCTTCTGAGCCGAGGATCGACAGCGGGCTGATTGGAGCGGAATTCTCGCCGAGAAAGGCCCACTTGGGTCTGGAGTGGACCCTGCTTGATACCGGACGATGCCCTGGAGGCGTCCGGCAATGACGACCCCTTGATACCCACTGTTAGTAGCGCATCCGGCGAAAGTCTTTCTTGGGCTAGTGGTAAGAATGAATCGACTATCAGATTGACTGGGCACTTCTCTTTCACTGGTCGCTGGGCCTCGATCCCCTGGAAGGATGCTTCAGCCAACGACGTCAAATGACACGGCCTGGGCACACTTGTCTTGGTGGCTCCATTTTCTGCCACCGTCGGCCCACCCCTGAGCAATAAAGAGCATGATATGCGAGAATACCAATTTGCGTTAAGGGGGCCACTGCAGTCGGCTTGCGTGGCCTGTCTCCTCTTGTTCAGAAGATGGTGCATTATTTTCGTTCCCTCCTTGGAACCCCCGAATTTTACTGGACGATACGGTGCTACTGCTGAAGATGGAAGACGCTAGCGTGTGTCTCTTATACCCGGAACTTGGCGGTAGGTAAGTCTGGCTATATAAGCTGCTCGCTCTGCTATAGTTTATGGGGATGAGCACTTGATCTGAGAGACTTGCAGGCAGGCTCATACCGCATCACCCTTTCCCAGGCTTCAGTGAAAGCGTTGCTGCCCTGGTGTAAGCCTGTTGACTCTAACAGAATGCTTGAACTGGGCCACCGCCGAATCGAATTCTGACAGCCAGATCTAGACCCCGGCGTGTCTCCATTATCGACGGTGCGCGAGTTGGTACCTGCCCGTGGTGGGTGAGTCTAGCGCCACGAGCCTGCTTCATGGGATGGCGCCTATCGGGCTGCCCGAGAGTCCACATTTGACTCCTTATGCGTGTGGTTGAGCACGATGCCGAAGAGCCAGGGTATAGGCCCCTTCTTAAAGCTCTCATCACACTGCCTTTATACGAGAAGTCACCGGTATGGGTCCTCTAATGATAAAAAGGGCCCATCCATGACGGCGTCAAGCTGCCGCCTGGAGCCTGCAATTTCACAAGCTCCAGGCGAATCGGTACTATTCTCAGAGACCCTCTTTGCTGATAGAAGGTTCGGGAAGACCACAACGCATTACCATTACTACCTCAAGCTCCTGGGCTTGGTTACCATGGGACGAAGGATTGGCGTCTTGACACTCCCCAGTATCTTCTAGATCTACCCTGCTCCCCAAGGCTGCCCTATTAATTGCTATCCAGTAGAGTGTACGATTACGCACGTGTTAGCAAGCCTTGCCCCAGGCCCGTTAACGATCCAAGACCATCGCCCAAGTGTGTCATGAGGAATAGGCTGTCTTCGTTCTAGAAAAGTAGCCGAAAAAAAAAAAAAGTGATCGGGGAGATGATACCGCCCCGCCGACCAGATAGAAGGAATATTCCTGTAAGGGACGAGGATTTTGGCCAAGATCCAAGTACAAGATAATCCAGGGAGCTCCAGCATGTTGCTCAGCATGGCTTACGGGAATGTGCTTCTTACACTTTCCTTGCGTGCCGCACGAGGGAGGGGTGACGACGGTCCCGGTGCTCAAGGAATAGCCGCGTTGCGTTATAGATACCCGCCTTTATAATGCTTCTGGCAGTCAGACCCCGGTTTTTGTGTATGACGATCTCGGACAAAATGGTTTCAAAATTGCAAGATTCCGGGTTCCTAACAGAGCACAGGTTAAGAGGCGTTCATGACGAGTGATCTGGGACCTGTGGCACTGTTCCAAGACGTTGCAAGGCGGAGGGACTTGCTCCTCGCGCTCTGTCGGGTGTGCGGCAGGGCCTAGTGGCTGAGCAGAGGAGAGTATGACGACGTCAAGAACAGGAATGCCGCATATCCGAGACGATCAGTCGGCGCAGTGCCTGCTGTGGGGAAAGAAGCTGGGTGTAGTGAGCTTGGTCTATCGAGTAAGGCCCGGACCTGCGAACTGTTGTCCGAGGTGAGGACGGAGCTTGGAATCCCGACCTCCTGGTCCAATGCATGCCAATTCAGGAAAGGCTATGGGATGATGTTGCACGGGCTGGTGAGCTTCTTTCCCGAGTAATCGCCAGGCCGGCAGAATGGCGATATAATAATAGTAACCCAAGTTAATTCGTCGCCGGCGGTGGGACTCTCTCTTCGGACTGTCGCCGATTAACCACAGTAATATCGAGGCAATATGTAAATGGGGCCAGCACCAGGCACATCAATGTGCTGCCGAGCAAAACATGTCCGCCCAGCCAGCCACAGTTTGAGTGCCATGGAGACCGGACAGCCGTGCCTGAGCTTTCCTGCGGTTCACCGGGAGATTCTTAGAAAACAAGATACGGATAGGGGAGCAGAAGCTTGGAGCCTTGTCCAAGTCTAACCAAGCCCGCAAGTTGGAGAGACAGGCACCAGCGACAAATCCCCACCATCTTGACAGGCCTTGCTGCGAATGCCAGTGACGACTCCATGGTTCGCCGGAGTCACCAAACGCTCCCAGCCCCTCCCATTCTCGTTGGAGAATGTGGCCTCAATGCTGCGCTGCGGTTGGACAGGGCTCCCCCTGGTCCCAGCACCGCCACCCTCTCGCCGGCAGGAGGAAGCCCCGAGCTGTCGCGTCCTTGTTTGTTTGGGCAGCACGCGGCTTCTGCCTGGAGGACAACACAGCTTTTGACAATGGTGTTCTCCTAGAAATTCTGGTCTGATTGGAAATGCCTCTCAAAATGTGTGCCTGTGGAAGTGAAACCTGGATCCTGGATGGTATCTCGTTGCTTCAAGGAAAAACCAATGAACCAATGATGCATTTCTTGAGAGAACTGCTGCAAGCCTGACAAGAGGTGCACGAGCCGATGGCAGCGACAAATCAAGTACAGTTAAAGACAGTGCGTTTGTGTTCAAAATGGTAGGCTCAAAGGAAGAGACAGACATAAATTAGTATATACAACCTTAGTTAACCACGCAAGAACCTCTATATTTAAGTACTTGGTACTTATTTCTCTCGCTCACCAGTAACAAGCTTGCAACGTGCGAATTCCTTCAAGGTCCCACGCCACCTTGGCCAGTGCTGGCCATCCCCCGTTTCCAGAAGGCCAAGCTGTATTACTGTACTTCCGCTTCAGCAGGCTGTGTGCCTTCCATGTACGTACCTCTTGCTATGAATTGCCTTCGCCCTGAGGCTTCCATGTCACCCAGCCCACGTTCCCACCAAAAATCGCAACCACTCCCGGTTCAGCACGCGCCTGCTGCGAAGGGAACACAAGCCTCAGAACTGTCTATCCAGATCGCCATCCTCGGAAAAGGGACTTGCTTCTCTCCGAGTAACCTCCGGGTCAGCCCACTCGAATGAACATCTTTCGCCCGGCGACGAGAGCCTCCCCTTCCGAGCTTTGATGTTGTTGTTGTTCCAGGGAGCCAACCCACCACAGCTCTCGCCACGCTCAGCCACAAGCACCTCTTCGCGCCTCGACCATCGCATCGCCATCCATCGATTGGGATTCCTGGCGATGCAATTCTGGTGTGCACGTACTCTGTGAGGCTGAAACTTGAATAAGCACCGAGCCTTCTCTTCAATCTCGCCGTCGCTCCGTGGCTGAGTTCCCATGGCATCCGACCAGGGCCCCGTTGCGACCGAGCCCTCGCTTCAGCCGTCGCAAAACGCCCTCGCTGCGCCAGCTTCGCAGGCCTCGAATTCCGATGCCCCAGAGTCGACGTCCCGGGCCAACCCGCTGAAGCGAAGTCGCGAAGACAGCCCGAGCTCGCCCTCTCCGTCCGCCGAAGAGCCCTCGCACAAGACCACCCGATTCACGCCGCGAACCACCTCCCCGATTCAACTCACAGCTGCTGTGGCCGCCCTCGAAGCTGAACGGCGTCGGAGAGAAGACCTAGGCCAGGACCTACCTGGCGTCCATGATACCTCGGACAGTGCTGTCCTGGAATCGTTGATACGCAGCAACGTGGCCATGAGTCAGCCCCCGGACACCAACCCGACTCCCGCTCCTACGGCGTCTATGGATACCGCGGAAAAGCCGGAGAACTCAGTGCCTACGTCGATATCAATACCAATATCGTCTGCACAGATGGCGTCGACAGACTCGACCGTGCTGGGCACAAATGGCGACTCAACCCAAGCCGGCGACGGCACCATGGCCGGCCCAACTGTCACTGAGAGCCCCGGGCCCATGGACATTGACCCGCATCTCGAGGAGGCGGACGCCTCTCAACACGCAGAGAAGGCTGCGCTGGCCTCCCACTCCTACCCGGGTCCCCTACACATGTCAGGTCCGATGACGGCACCCAATCGCAACATGAGCTATCCCGGTCAGGCGTCTCCGCCGTCGGCGAGTCGTGAGCGAAAGGAACACAAATGCCCGACTTGCTCCACTGTCTTTACTCGCCAACATAATCTTAAGAGCCACATGTTAACGCACAAGGACGAGAAGCCATACAAGTGCGAGAAGTGTGACATGAGGTTCCGGCGGCTTCACGACCTAAAACGTCACTCCAAGCTCCATACGGGCGAGAAGCCACACGTGTGCCCCAAGTGCGATCGCAAATTTGCGAGAGGTGATGCCCTTGCGAGGCATAGCAAGGGTGCCGGAGGATGTGCCGGGCGGCGGTCTAGCATGGGGACGTTTATCGAGGACGAGGCCAACGCAAGTTTAACGGACGCGGACGACTCACGAGTGCACGACCCTCGAATGCCTACGAACTTTGATCATGTGCGCGACAGCATGGACAACACGCTTTACGCCAAGTATGCTGCCGACGCTGCCATTGCGGAGGAGGAACGGATGCGACAGCAGGGTCTTTCAGGCATGAAGGCGCCTCAGGGAGCTGGTAGTCCGGCGAACGCGGAAGGCGCGCCGGCGCATGGACAGCCGTACGCGCGCGGCTCGTCAGGTAGCGGTGGCCTGTTCCCTCCCGGTGCTGACCGCAATAGCGTAAGTAAACGACATCCCCAGTGTCCCGCAGAGGATTCCGTGCTCTGCCAAACGGTTTAGAGCGACCGGCAAACAATTTCCCTACTATCGTCGGTAAAGAATTGGACAGTCTAACGCAATCTGTGCAGTACGCGCGACGGGACTCTGACCGCCGGACCCCCCCTACCGCGGCGCTACGGGCAGGACCTGGCGGCACACCCAAGCATTTCGCCAACACGTCGGTGCAAAACGGACCTACGACGCCGCAGTCTGTGAGCCGGGCAGGCAGCGGGGCACATGTTATCGATAACAGCAACAATATGTTCGCTGGCGACAACTCGGGCCTGTGGGCGTACATGCACGCCCTGGAGGACAGGGTCGTGCAGCTGGAGAAGGGGGACCGCGAGAAACAGGCAGTGATCACTGCTCTCGCTACTAGCCTTGAGGCGCTGCAGAAGCAAGTGGGCCACTCTCAAGAGGGGGAAGGAGAGTCCGTGGAGCAGCAATGAGCGATGATTTCTGGCATGTACGATTGCTGCTCGCCACTGCGCCCTGACCCCCCCTTGGGTGCGTCTCCTATCCCTAGGATAAGAGATGTGGTGGTTTCTATGGATTAGGGGGACAAATTCTCGGAAGATTAAAACGGACAAAAGAGAGCAAGACTACAAGGCATGATATTTTGGGACGGGAAGAAGGGTACGGCGTTTAGGACGAGGAAAGCTTGGTTTTCGCGGATCTGTTTGCGGGAGGAGTCTACGAAAGGGATGTTTACGTGCTAAAAGGAAAACCGAATAGGGAGACCGACTGGGAGCAACTTGCGGGTTGACTTAACGGGGTACTTTTCTCTTTTACGAGAGGAAGCGATGGGAGACCGGGATTGTGGGTTTCATTGTATTGTATTCCTCCGTGTATACTACATATATTTCTTATATATTGCCTGTCAAGGTCCGTGCCTCTGACCGGTCTTATCGGGAGTCGCCTTCGACGCGGTTGGTTTGTCGGCCCTCGGCCACCTCATGTGTTGTTCCTTGTAAGCGATCTTATCACTTTCCTAGGTCTGTACCATATGACACTGCGTGAAAGGGAGAGAAAATTAACCTCTACATCTACGAGTGATTCAAGCAGAACACGTTCCTCCCAGAAATCAAAACCAAGGCTTTTAACCGGAGTCCAGCATGTGAAAGCGGTCCCTCTCCGCCCTCTCGGAAGGGACGTGCTCTCGGAGATTCGGGCCCCGAAGTGGATCGTTGAACGCGCGTGTGGTGCCGCTATGGCGGGGCGCTCCGCCTCAGAGAGCCTATGCGCTTGGCGCTAAAAGCCGAAACCCAGCTAGGTGCAGACGTCATCGAGACCTGCGCTTCGGCCATCCCGTCGAATCCGCTTATGCCCCTGGCCCACGCTCTTTTTCGGTGCCATGCGCTGGGCCTCAGCTCCTTCACCAACACCACTTCTTCCGAGCGCGCCTTTCATCCCTGGGCCTGCGCATCCCTTCTGCTTCACTTATCGTCGCATAGGAGCCTGCCCGCCGTTCCACCAATTGGAGGGGCCGTGTAATACGGAAGCCGAAGCGATTCGCTGCCCTCTCACAAGCGGGTGCCGACGTAACCCCACCGAGCCCGGAGCTCGTCCCAATATCTTGTCAACTCCAGCATCATGTCGGTCATGGCGGACGCTGTGGGCGGTAATATTCCACAGGACCAAGGTAATGAGCCCAGGGGTTGATGCTGTCTTACATTCATGGCCTCCGACGGGCGCAAGCGCGAACGAGGCGGAGAGCATCACATGGCCCAAGGAGCTCTCTCGCCCGGCTGACCCTTCCCAATCCTGACAACGCCCAGGGTGTGCTTTCTGGGGTGAAAGTGCTAACGCTGAATGCTCCTTCCAGTCGTTACAAGCGAAATATTATCATCCTCTTCCGACATAGTCTCTGACTCTCCCATGGAGAAGGAGACCGCCGAAGCCTCCCGTGATACCACTCCGACAGACGAGAAACACCCGTCGAACGCCCGACCCACTGCCACGAGCGACGATCTCTCCGACATGGACGCCGATGGGTCCAGTGAGGCGACGGCCCGGTATGAAGAGGTCGACTACCCGCCGCTCGGAGGGGGCGCGCGGGCGCGAGACCATGAGAGCAGCGCCTGGACGAGGGCCGGTATCCGCTTCGCGCCGCTGCGTGTACCGCTGGTGCGCCGCCTACAGACTCTCGCTATCCTCTTCCACTGCACCGCCATCGTTCTCTTTCCCGCCATATTCTTCCTCGTCTGCGCCATGCCGCTCGCCTGGCCGCTCTTGATACCCTATCTCATCCACCTCTCAGTGTCGACCGCCGCCTCGGACGGCAATCTCAAGTACCGGTCTGAGACACTGCGGTCGCTGCCGCTGTGGCGCCTCTTTGGGAGCTACTTCCCCGCCCACCTGCACAAGACGCACGACCTGCCCGCCGACGGCAAGTACATCTTCGGATACCACCCTCATGGCATCATCTCCCACGGTGCCTGGGTGGCCTTCACCACCAACGCCCTCGGCTTCGCGCAAAAGTTTCCCGGTGTGACCAACACACTGGTGACACTGGACTCCAACTTCCGCATCCCCTTCTACCGCGACTGGCTCCTCGCCATGGGCCTGCGCTCCGTCTCTAAGGAGTCCATCTGGAACACGCTGACCCGTGGCGGGGCCGACGGCCAGGGCGCCGGCCGCGCCGTGACGATAGTCGTCGGCGGCGCGCGCGAATCGCTCGAGGCCGAGCCGCGCACCCTCCGCGTCATCCTCAACGCTCGCAAGGGCTTCGTCAAGATGGCTATCCGCGCCGGCGCCGACCTCGTTCCCGTGCTCGGCTTCGGCGAGAACGCCCTCTACGACCAGCTCAGCCCTCAGACTCACCCCATGGTGCACCGCTTCCAGATGTTCTGCCTCCGCGTGTTTAAGTTCACGCTGCCCGCGCTACACGGTCGCGGTGTGCTCAACTACGATATCGGCTTGATGCCTTACCGCCGTCCGCTTAACATCGTCGTCGGGAAGCCCATAAGCGTCGACAGATCGGCCGCGCCGGAGCAGGCGGAGATTGACCGCGTGCACGGGCTGTACGTGGCGGAGCTGCAGAAGCTGTGGGAGGCGTACAAGGATGAGTTTGCAGCGGACCGGAAGGCCGAGTTGGAAATTATCGCGTAGTCCTCTGGTGGATGGGCGGAGCTCCTTGGTTTCTCCTTTGTTACGGGGTGGGGAGTTAAAAGTGGGAGGCTCGAAGCCGGTTTTGCTATGGTTTATCACTTTCGTGTATGCATAGGTCTTTGGTAGTTCTCGGATTAGGGGGGCTTGAGGCATGGTTCGTTGGTATATGCATATCCTATAGCATTAGGATCCCCCATACACACCCTATAAAAAAAGAAAAGTAATATCACCTGCTCGGCTTCGTGGACTGTTCCTCCACCCGGCCTACTCACTTTCATCTGTCTCCTCCGCCTTCTTCCTCCGTCCCCTCCCCTTTGTCCCATTAACCTTGCTGTTCGTACCACTGGCTTTCGCCTTCACTTTCCCCTCCCTCGCCCTGGCCTTCTCCTCCTTCTCCCTCTCCTTCGCCGCCTTCTTATCCACTTGCTCCCCAATCCTCTCTCTCTCCCCCTTGCCCTCCTCCCACAGCCTCTTCTCCTCGGCCTTGAACTCCTCGCTCTCCACATCCATTCCGATCAACCTCTCCAGCAGCTTGATCTCGTCGGCCCACACCTGCTTATCCTCAAAGGTCTTCCCGTCGGGCCCCTTCCTGTCGATAGGCGTCTCGAGGACCATAGGCATATCTGCAAAGCGCTCGTCGTTGACGAGGGTGTGGAAGGCGCGTAGGCCGAGATAGCCCGTGCCAATGTTGGCGTGGAGATCGCGATTTGAGCCGAGTGGCGCCTTGCTATCGTTTACTAGGTGCTTGGTCAGCAAGTGCCCGTGCATAAATGGTACGGAAGGTGGGAGATGGCCTACAGTGGAATGCTCTTAGGTATTTCATGCCGACAGCGTCGTCGAATGCCTTCATCGTCTCCGCGAAAGCCTCCGGCGTCCGGAGGTCGTAACCCGCTGCGAAGCCGTGACACGTATCGATGCAGACCCCCACCCGCGACTTGTCCTCTACGCCCTCAATAATGTCTCGCAGCTCCTCAAACCTGCCGCCAATTACGTTTCCTGCGCCCGCCATGTTTTCCAGCACCGTGACGACGTTCTCTGTCTTCTTATGTGCACGGTTCAGCATGCTGGCTATCCGTGCACAGGCCTCTCCCTTGTCCGCCCCGCCACTACTCCCTGGGTGGAAGTTATATAGCCCAATTCCCAGCTCATCGCATCGCTTCAGGTCATCTAGGAAGCTCTCGAACGCCTGCTCGGCCTTTGCCGTGTCCGCTTGTGCGAGGTTGACGAGGTAGCTGCCGTGCGGGAGGACGTGCTTTGCCGAGTCGTAGAAATGCGCGGCGGCGAGGGAGCGGTACTGGTCTCGGACGTCCGGGGCGAGGGGCGGGTTGGTCCACTTGCGCTGGGACTTGAGGAAGAGAGCAAAGGCGTTGGCGCCGATGTGGGTTGCGTTTTGGAGCGTGTTGTGGACACCTGCAGGGTCTTAGTGTCAGGGAATCACAACTCAGTGGCTTGTGGGAGAAAGCAGGCCATGGAGCGACGACACAAGAGATACGACAAGTTGGTAGGGGTGGGTCGTACCGCCGGCACTGCTCACATGCGCTCCGATATACATTGCCCTCTTCAGCGAAGTTACGGCCGTCCTCGCAACGAGGGGTGCCATATCCTCCTCCTTCTTCCCCTTGCCCTTGGTCGTCTTCCTTTTCTTGGGTTTAGCCCCCTCGTTTTCGGAGTCGTCGTCCTCCTTGTCCTCCTCCTTGACCTTGCGCTTTGATACCTTGGCCCTCACGGATACCTCCGAGACCGTGGTGGTCGAGGCCCCGGCTTTCACGGCGCCGTTGGTAGCTGGCTTTGCGGCTTGTCGCGTCGACCTCCTGTGCGAGGTGGAAGACATGATCCCGAGGAGAGCAAATTACCTAGGTATCACCTAAAGGGGATTTCCTATCGATCCGATTGTAGGGTGAAATAGCGGGGGTCGATTTTACTTGACAGCTCAAAGCGAGAAGAGGCTGAAGTCAATTCAATCAAGGAGTTTCTTCGGGTCGCAGCTGAGATTCCACGCGTTGGCGCTTGCGAATCTGGCACTTCACGCGGGTTCATGTGACAAGCGGCCCCCCCCACTTTTCCCCGGGCCCGCTTCCGAGTGGATGGGAACCTGAGCTCGGGAAGATCCGACTTAAAAGGCAGAGCTCATGTTCGACATTGTGGAAGACCAAAGTGCTTGGGGCGAGGATATGGTGAACAAGTGATAAATGTTGAGGGAGCTTGAGACATTTCGCCGTATTCTCGGCCCGGTCCTGGTAACATATGCCTGGTGTTATAACCGGCTCAAGCTGTTCTTATCAAAACTTTGGCACCGCTTGGACACGAAAACTGGAAGCTTATCCCACGTCATTCAAGATGCATCGACTGGTTGAAGAACCATGTTTGACTTTTCATATAACTCAATTCCCTTCCACAGGACTGAGTGCGAAGCATGAATAACAAAGTCTAGTCTATATATAGCCGGTCCCTTCGCTGTCCTCTCATCCAGTAATCCACGGTCAACAGGCCCGTCCCCATGTTACTCCAGCCGTAGGCTCATAATCATATCCCACACTTGCCTTACTATTATGCATCAAAAGATTCACCGACATTACCCCAAAGACTTAGAGCGCCATGTATGATGACTGGCCTCTAGCTTCATCTGTGACAGGGCGGGACTCGGAGATGGCCCTGGAAATCGACGGAATGTAATGCGCATCCTTCCTCTTCAACCTCTCCAACATTTTCCCCTTCGTCGTTGTCGTTCTTGTCCGGCCACCGTGCTTCCCCTACGTGAGAGCTAGTGTCATGAGTGGCACGCAGTGAACAGAGTAATCAATAGAAGTCTTCGTGTGTGAAAGAAGGTATGAGAGCTAGCCGGCAAATAAGTTAAGCTACAGAATAAGCAACTTGGGGATTAGAGATATCTACCTGTCTGGCACAGTATACAGATCCAGGGAATCCAGCAGGCGGTAGCCAAGGTTGGGCCGGGTCGCATAGAGGTACAAACACACGGCCTCGAACCTCATAATCCTAAATATCACTTGTGCCTCATACGGGCTGATAATAACTACGAGTTCCACAACGTCTATCGGTATACGATGCGGGCCGGTAAGGATCCATTATACAGATCTTCGAAAGCAGTCTTGCGCCCCGGGTCGAGCCATGTCTTATGCTAGGACGAGACTCGCGTAGGTGCGTGCTCCGCCAAAAGTATGCGAATTTAAGACGACTTTAAACGATCGAGGAGAGGTAAAGCAAACAAGAGCCACAGACCTCAGCGTCTCCGCGCTGCATCTAAGTGCGCGGGGAGGGCATGGGATGGATTAAATAAGACTGGAGATCTATGAAGTCTATATTTACCACCGTTATGGTCTAGTTCGCAAAGATCATGGCGTTGCCAGCTCCAACTGAGGCACACCCATTTACCAGACCCGCTTCTTTATTTTGACAGTTCATTATGTGCGTCATGACATCCTTGAAGTCTGCCCCGCTAATTTGCGTGCCAGTGAGTCCGCCACCACCGCCGCCAGGACCGCCAATATTCTGCGTGGTCCCGATAGCCAGCGCGCAGTTGCCCGACTGATACATAACGGTTGCTGAGGAAAGGGGACCGGTGTGCACGGTATCTATGCCTTTTCCGGGGTCTAGCACACATATTAGTAAGAGCACCTTTTTATGTTTTAAGAATAACCTGGTCTCGTAATCACGCACCCATGACGTTGGCGCCAACATCAATCTGGTCAATAGCGGCCTGACAGTCACCAACATTCGCATCAGATTGACCTTCGCATCCGCAGCTAATAAGCCAGTCCTTGCGCTTGTCGACCGCGGCGCCTGTGCAGGCATGGGCAAGGGTGATAGCGGAAATGAGAGCAGAAGTCAAATGCATGTTGATTATGTTTGCCGTGTGTAGAGCTCGTTGTAATTGTAATCGTCTCGGGTTGATTCTCCGTGTAGTTGATACTCTTCGAAAAGCTCTCTGAGGGCTGGGGACTGACAGCTTTTATATTACAATTTGCCCGGACATGCTGACTCTTTGAACAGGCGAAAGATTCAAAGGATTCAGCTCCTTGGAGGATTCAGCTGCCTGGAGTAAGGTCTGGCAGTATACCCTACCGTACTCTAAAGCTATTCGAAATACGGTAATGTAATGATCATCAAGCTGACATGTTACCCGTCAACTAAGATGTCGGAAAGGTTCAGCTGGGGGACAACAACTACAGGAGAGGGCTTGAGGCTTGCAGGGAGGATCTGGGGGTAGTAACGCAGGATTACCTACCCCCGTGGGTGTTGAGATCGTCCAGGTTCAGCGTATTGGGATCTCCGTAGGATGCAGAGACGCGGCGGTTGAAGACTAATTGTGCTTACCTTGTAGTACGGAGCCCCTGTCCAAAGCTCAACTCGCTCGCAAATCACGGCTTTCTTCATCATGACGGCCGAGACATTTCCGTGGAGGACGTCGTGGATGCGTTCGGCAACGCACTCAATGTGAGCCCTGACTCGACCCTTCCCGTCCCGCGACTCGCCGTTACGATGTCTACGACGGCTTCTCCCTTACGATCATTGGCAGACAGCGCCCGCCAGTCGAGACGTGGGTGGCAGCTTGCGACTGCCGCGAAGGCGAGCGCCACGAGCGCCTTACGAGAAATGAGCTGCATCGTCTAAAGCAGGGGCTTCGGTCGGCGAGAAAATAGTGGTTGGACGCCGAGACTAGGAGTAGCTCGCAGGACAGGCCGGGCATCTGTCGGATGCCATTCCCGCTATGTAGGTATCGATCCATCTGCTGAGCCGTGCCTCTCTCTCTCTCTCTCCGCCTGGCACCCTGCTGCCCGTTCAGTTTGTCAGTCTGTAGTAATTGGCGATCCTTGCTGCCCTGCACAGATTAAAATGCGGTCGGCTCCTGTCATCATCGACGTCCATGGTTCAGCAACATTGGCTTGAATTGCGAGTCAAATGGGCCGAATCTGATTGGTGACGGTAAGAATGTGACATGGTGGCAGGCCTTGGCGCGGGCAATGGATTTCTATTCTCGTGCCTAGAATTCCTGGGAAAAGCACCTGTCGGGTCCGTGCAAACAGGCAACTAGTAACCACGGGTCGACATCCTATCAGCATGCTGTCATCTTTTTGACTGCGCCGTGAACGAGAGGAGAGCTAACCAGAAGCAGTGGCGCAAATGTTTGAGAGTGTCTGGTCTCAATGACATGATTCTGTCAATCTCTATCTATGAAGAGGAAGAGCACGGAATGTGGCAACCTCTCGGATCAACTTTTTGCACTTGTGGTTATTATCAGTCGGCGCGTTGAGCATCTCCTTGGTAACCTTGGGGGAGCAGCAGCTCCAGGACCCCACAGTAGCCCACCGAAGCCCCTCATACAACCGTGCCGCCGGCCGACCCCCTATCCTCCAGTTGGATGCATCCAGTTGGTGAAGTCATGCGCCCACTACAACACACTTTCGGTCAGCTCCACCCCTGGCCTCCCAGAGATAGTGAGAATGGATATACCAACGGAATGACAGTCGTAAAGATAGAACGGTGAGTTTCCCAAAATAATAGTAATAACAGCAAATAAATAATATCACTAGTTATAGTAGCGAACAGAACAATCCGAACTGTTGCGCTCCCCTGTATCACCCCGTCCCTGACGGAACGATTGTTCACGATGCTTGCGCGGTTCGGATCGAACTCAGTCTGAAGGCCCTCGTGTCCCATTGTTTTTATAGCACTTGCTGATAAAGATGAGTGTTTGAACTGGATGATCTGCTTTATCAAGATAACTTGGAGCATGGTCGAAGTAATATCGAATTCGATAGGGATAAGAGAAATGAAGCTTGACACCCAACCCGAGCCCGTCCGGAGTCCCACTTTATTCCAGGCGCCAGGTGGGGTGACCTCAAACATTCAGGGCCCACTCTCACGGCCCCACTTCGGACTCTAGTCGCGCACAACCTCCGCAAAAGTGTGAAAAGTCTGCCACACCATAATGCTTTAACTTGCTCTCAACGGACAAGACATACCAATAACAATCATACCCGCCCGGTTAGCTCAATCGGTAGAGCGTGAGACTCTTAATCTCAAGGCTGCGGGTTCGACCCCCGCATTGGGCTCAATTCCCAGTGCACTCGAGTCAAAACTCGAGTAAGCCGCCTCTTTTTTTGGCCATACTTTTCTTTTTACGTACTGGTCTTTTTTTATTGACGTTTCTTTTTTTTTTTCCTTTCCCCTCCTGCTGTAATTGTGTTGGCTGGGGAGTTGTGTGGTGCAAGGAGATAGCAGAGAGCCTTCCTGAGCCCTGTCCTACTTACTTCGTGCATAAAGTGATCACGAACAAACCATCACCAAGGTGCTCCATGCTGTCCTTCTTTTCAGTTCTTCTTGTTCTCTTTTTCCCAGGATCTTCTATACCTTTGCATATTCCCTTTTCTTCCATCCACATCCCTTCAGAATTGCGTGTTCTGAGACAGCGCAGCTATCCATGAGCATCCTCCCACTTACACACTGGGTATAGAACCGTCACGAACTAACAGTCACCAAGACTCCTTAGTTCTCAGATATTATGTCAGTGAAAGGTGTATTGGTATATTAGCAGTATCATGAATTACGAAAAGACAATCATAGAAAAAGTCGTTTAGCCCCAACGCCCCCATCCTGTGCCCTCACTCATCATGCAGCCCCCGACCTCATCTCCGCCTCGCGTACCCCTCAACCTTCCCAATCAACGCCTTCAACCCAACCCCCCTTTCACAGTTCGCTACTAGCCACTCTTCCATCTCCTCTCTCACACCCCTCATCCCCTTCAAAAGGGGCATCTTCCCCCCTTCCTCTCCCTCCGCGTGCGCCGCCGGGTTCAGCAGCATATCGAAGCACCGGCTCCAGAGTTCACCCTGCCAGTACCTCTTCAGCGACTCCCGGATCTTGTACCTCCTCGCCGTGCCCAGCCCGCCGGTGTCGGCGCGCACCGTCTCGATGTACCGCCCGAAGAGTAGGCAGTACACGATGCCCGCGACGCCGTAGTAGTCAATCTGCCAGGTCCACGGTCGGCCCTCGCGCATCTCGGCGCAGTCCTGCGGCGTGGTCTTCCAGTCCGCGATGAAAGTCACTTCGGACACGAACGCCCGCATGTCGATCCCACGGCCAAAGTCAATGAGTGTCAGGCCTCGCGCGTCCCATCCGTTATCCCCACCTGGACTGTACGGCCCTGCAAGCGGGGTGGTAGTGTCCAGGCGGAGGAGGCAGTTGTCCGGCTTCAGGTCCCCATGCAACAGGCTCTTCCCGTGCAGCGCCTCCACCGTGCGCAGCAGCTCGACGGTGAAGAACATGGCCAACTGCTCGTCCATCACGCCCGACGCCTCCGCCCGGAAGTAGTTGACCACGTCGAGCAGCGAGCCGTGCTGGTGGAGCGGCAGCACGAGGAAACCCTCGTCCTTGAACAGATGCATCTCGTGGGCATACGAGAGCGAGGCCGAGGCGCGGTGCTGCGGCCCTAGGCGCGCGTGGGCCTGCCGCATGATATAGAACTCCCACGCTGAGGGCGGCATCTCCATCTTTAGAGCCTCAAGCGTGCTGCGGTGCGTTACTGCGAAGGCACCCTTGCCCATTTCCTCTAGCGCGCCAGCGTCGTGCTCTTCGTCGGGTGCGGAATTCTCAACGAGGTACACTGGGGCAAAGGCCCCGGCGCCCAGCTCCTTCTTCACGGCATAGTCGGAATCGATATCGGGAAGATGGATCACAGGGCCGGATATCGTCTGGGTTTTGTCGCCGCTCTTCTGGGCCTTCGTCATAGCTTTGGCGAATCTCCGGATCTCGCCCCCTTTTTCGTACTTTTCGTCGTGACGGTCATAGAAACCGGTGTAGGAGCTAAGAGGAGGATGGATGTTTGCCAGGATCTCCGCGCGGATGGAGTCATCCACAGGGTTGCACTGGGAGTCCTTAACGATGGGACCCTTGGGGGGCGCGGGCTTCTTTGCAGCGACCTTGGGTACTGGCTCTGGTACCGAATCTCGAGGCGGCGTTCGAGATGGAGACGAGTCCACAATGTCTATAAGCGGGCTGCTAAAGTCGTCGGGACTCGACGACACGCGGGGCGTAGATGGCTCATTGCGACGGCTCGGCGTCTTGTAAGGATCGTCATCGCGCGAGGGAATATCCATCGACGACTCTGTCCTCTCCGTGATCGGGGTCATGAAGGGGAGGCGGTTATTAGCCACCTCGACCGGGTCCCTAAACGGCCGAGTACGTGGCTCGTAGTCCTCTGGGGGCACGGGGACAAACGTCGTCCGCGTCTTGGGCGGGGATTCTTCCTCGGCGGGAGTGACCATTCCGCCGTCGAACTCGTCTGTAAGATTCTCGTGCTCACTTGTCCTCTCCGAGGGGTCAGGATCACTGGCATCGATAAGATCCGATACCTCATCGTCTGGGTCCTGCTCGGTTGTGAGATCCCCGTCAACGTTGGGCACATGCCGGCGAGTTGAGAAATCTGACCACTCGCTAACACTCTTCACGTCCGAGGTTTCGTCATGCACCTCCGTGTCGTCGATCACCTCGGTGCCGTCATAGCCCACCTCGGTCAGCTCGTCGCCCATGGAGATCCGCCTCGTTGTCGTGGTGCTGTCAGCACCGCTAGTGTAGTCACCATCAGTTTCGTAATCGTCCCCATAGTCACTCTCCTCTTCCTCCTGAGGGTTAGACAAGGGTTTGTTGAAGATGTCGTAAATGTCGTCTGTGGCGGCCTTGGTATGTAGTGTCATGGTAGGTTCAGCCGAACTCTTCTTCTTGAGCTTTGGCCTCGACGGCGAATCAAGCTTTGCCTTGACTGCAGGGGCCCTATCGTTAGCAACGCAATGGATCTCGAACAGAGGGCGCAAGGCAGATCACTCAACTCGTTTGCGTCTCGTTAACCTCCATTCGCCGAATTTTTTTGGGTTTGCTCCCCCTTGGGGCTTGCTGGATCGCTCCATTCTCGTCGTACATGGCCGGGCCGGGGTCTCGATGGATCACCAGCTTCTCCGCCACTCCCTTGCCGAGAGCGTCAATACGGGCACTATGCGCGGCCGCGAACGCCTGCGGCGAATTCTCGTCGAACGTCATGTTCTCATCTGCGTTCGGCTCATCTTCCCAGGAATGGTCCAGCCACCCCCTATTTTTAGCCCAAATTTCTTCAAAGCTCAGCTCTGAGCCCTGGACATCCGGCGTCGGGTATAGCGTTGCTAGGTCGACGTAGATGCGTTCTCTCTTCCCCGTATTGGGGTTTACAGTCACTTGATATTCGCTCGATAGCACGGTAAAGTGTGATATTTGCGAGAGAAGGGACTAAATACACGAAACAACGATACCGTAAGAGTCCCAATTAGTCCTATGACCATCAACATATGGGCGGGAAACTGGTGGAGAGTGGAGGATTGGCATGGGAGGGGGGTTCCGTCATACCTTGTCCTTGAAAACCTCCATCTTGGGACCTGTCCTTTTCTTCCCACCGGCCTTCAGGGTCTCGCCCACCCACGGTTTCGGCTCCATCGTGTTCTCCTTCTTCCTTTCCTGCAAGGACCCGATGCTCTCCCAGCCCTTCGAGCCCGTTCCCCGAGACGACGTAGCGGGCTGCGCAGCATCAGCGTCGGAGAACACCGCGAGCTTCGACCGGGCAGGCCTCCCAGACGTCGCTAGCCCGGGGTTTGATCTCGGCGCCTGAGGGTCAGCCGGCGCGGAACTTGAAGCGAAAGGGTCGACCTTGGCCGCCAGCGCAGGCCGCACAGTAGGGAGTGCTGGAGAAGAGGGTTCGTCTCCAGCTTCATCGCTCTGTGCTCTCCTCTGCTCGAACTCCTTGAACTTCCTCACAAGCCGCTGCGTGGGGCGCGCCTCCCTATCGATCCCCATCTTGTACACCTCTTCCGCCTGTGCCCACCTCCCCGCACTCTCAAGCCACGCAGCGTACTCCTCATAGTACAGGGCAAGCCCCTCCCCCACGCCGTGCCGCGAGAGGTACACGTACGTCTCTCGTGGCGCGTCCGTGAAGAAATGGATGTAGTGGAGCCAGAGCTTCAGGTATCGCGGGTCATTCCGGTACTGCGACGTGCCTATAAAAGCTTTCGTCGCCCTCTCCAGAGTATTCCTCAGTTGCGCGTCACCTGTCGCCTGTGCGCTCGGGTACGCGTCGAGCGTCCACCGCACATACCGGTCCCACACGTCGAGAGGATCGTCTGACTCGCTTATGTTCGAGACCTCTTCTTCATACTCTGCGCGGATTCGGTCGTTGATAGATTTGGTCTCGGAAGGCGTCGCGGGTGAGGGCCGCTGTGCGAGAGGCGAGGGAGAAAAGACCTCGGCGAGCTTCTTGGCGGAGCGTCCGCTTGGCAGCGCCTGGATGTTTTCTTTTTGTTCCTCGATTACGTCGAAGTTGATCAAGTCGTCGGACGGCGCCATATTGGATATTTGGGCCTGTATGCCACTGGGCATCAAAAGAATAAAAACAAAACGGGAAGAATTATCTGTCAACGACGCTGTTGATGTTGCGTCCGCGTCCGGGTTGTGGGGTGATTAACTATGAGGGGGGAAAGAGATCGGCTTTGTCAATATTACTCTTTATCGATTACCCCTGTTGTCGCAGCAACGGGATGTGGGGCCTGGCGATGGGGCACATGTCGCGTGTCACGTGTTAAGAGCACTTCAATGGAGCCTTCCAAAGGATCCAAGGAACACAAAGCTTCGCACCCTTGGGACAAGTCTTGCGGTATGTCGGGTTAATATTTCGACTGCCACTCCTCCGTAGCTACGATCATGCATCTTGGCTCTGGGTCATATGGGCCCGTCATGTATGGCCAGATGGTGTTATCTAACGATATCTCCCTCCCGTCCTTGTTCAACCTTGATATGCCCACTACCATTTCTGCTTTGGACATTTCCTTTCCGACAAGCCCGACCCTTAAACCGCGAAGCGACGCTATTTCGACGGCCTCAGCCGGTATTCATTAATGTGTTTTCCGGTTATTCGTCAATTTACAGGTTGACAGAGGTGCGGAAGTTCTTGCCGGCGTAGACAGCGTGCTCGCCGAGCTCCTCCTCGATGCGGAGAAGCTGGTTGAGCTTGGCCAGACGCTCGGAACGGCAAGGCGCACCAGTCTTGATCTGACCGGATCGGATACCGACAACAACGTCTGAGATGGTGACGTCCTCGGTCTCGCCAGAGCGGTGAGACACCATGACACCCCAGTTGTCAGCGTACGAGTCCTTGGCGGCCTGGATCGACTCGGTCAGGGTGCCGATCTGGTTGACCTTGAGCAGGAGGGCGTTGGACGCCTTGAGCTCGATGGCCTTCTTGATCCGGATGGGGTTGGTGACAGTCAGGTCGTCACCAACGATCTGGAAGTCGCTGGTCTTGTAGAAGTAGCTCCAGGCCTCCCAGTCATCCTCAGCGAAGGGGTCCTCGATGCTGACAATGGGGTACTTCTTGGCAAGATCAGTGTAGAGCTGGGCAAGCTGCTCATAGGTGAGCCACTTGGAGGAGTCGCTCTCGGGGTTCTTGAAGTCCAGGTCGTACTTCTTCTCTTCGGGCTTGTAGAACTCGCTGGAGGCGACGTCCATGGCGATCTTGATCTGGCCGGTGTAGCCAGCCTGCTCAATGGCCTCCATGATGAGGTCAAGGGCCTCGTCGGCGGTCTGGATATCAGGGGCGACACCACCCTCGTCACCGACGTTGCCAGCGGAGTGACCGTACTTCTTCTTGGCGAGAGCCTTGAGCTTGTGGTAGACCTCAGAACCCTGGCGCATGGCCTCGGAGAAGCTAGGAGCCTCGCTGTTCCACCGTTAGGAATAATTCTCCCTCGCTCTAGAGCGGAATCCTCAGACTTACGAAGGGACAATCATGAACTCCTGCATGGCAAGACGACCACCTGCGTGGGAGCTGGACCAAGTTAGCCCCAGGCACAATTACTTCTCTCCCCAGATGCGGCACTTACCCTCCGTTGAGGACGTTCATAAAGGGAACAGGAAGGACATAGGGCTTCTTGGTACCGGCGAGGTCGGAAATGTGTGCATACAGAGGAACACCCTGGCATTGCTGTCAGCATACGTCACGGCTCCGATTGTAGACAACCCCCCCTCCACGTGGGCGTGGAGCTCGTGTGGCGGCGCTTCTCACCTTCTCAGCAGCACCGGCCTTGGCAACAGCCAGACTGACACCAAGAATGGCGTTGGCACCGAGCTTGGTCTTGTTGGGGGTTCCATCAAGGTTGTTGAGGAACTCGTCGATCTTGGACTGGTCCTTGACATCGAGGCCCTCCTTGATCAAGGCGGGCCCGATGACGGTGTTGACGTTCTCGACGGCCTTAGTGACACCCTTGCCAAGCCACTTAGCCTTGTCGCCGTCGCGGAGCTCGCAAGCCTCGTGCTGGCCTGTTTGTTTATCAAGCTGTCAGTACGATGAGGAAAGCATCTATCGCCGGGTCAATAGGACGCACCCGTAGAAGCGCCAGAGGGGACAATGGCACGGTGGAGGCCACTCTCGGTGACGACGTCAACCTCGACGGTGGGGTTTCCGCGAGAGTCGTAGACGGAGCGGGCGTGGATCTTGGTGATGGCCATCTTGACTAGCTGTGGCTATTCAAATTACTAGAAGACAGATAAATGGTAAGTGCCTGTCCTTCGCGAAAGTGATGGGTCGGAGGGGGTGGATGTTTGTACAGAAAATTGTTTTTTTCAAGGGCAGCTTGCGTTTGGCGGGGTGAAAGAGGGGTAAGGAGGTGGAAGAAGGAAGGCGCGGACGAGAGCAATAAAAAGTCGAGATGACTCAATTCGCGTTACAAGAGGGAAGGAGCGAAGGGGGGGGGGAGAAATCGCTCAATTGGGCCCAGTCAAGCAATTGCTAATATGCCTCGTTTCATACATGTAATACCATCTGGACGAAGCTCACAGCTGGTCTTGAGAAAAGCAATGGTGGGGTAATCTTGGGATGGGGAGCGCAGGTTCGTCATTCATGGTGGGGCGGCGTTGCTGGAGCTCCTCAGAGCTCTTAGACGTGGCGTCATTACGTACCTGATTTTTGAAGAGTAGGGTGATGAATATGAGGATCGATTTATGAATGGGATTGACGGGTAGAAGAGGTGAGACGAGAAGGGAGAAGGGAGAAGAATTGGGAGGATAGGTGGTTTGTGGGAGACGGGCCGACAGCAGAGGGAAGGTCCCGATGGTGGGGTTGTTTTGTCCTCAAATCGAGCGTCGAGCTCAGCAAAAACAGTTGATGGCGGGGGCTTGAATCTGCAGACGTCAGCTCAACGAATCAAAAGGAAGAGCCATGAATTGATGTTTTGGTTTGACAAACCTGACGATAAAGAGAGACTTGCCGTCTCTCGTTTCTCTTGGCATGGTCCGATGTACCCTTCTAAGACTTCTTCGCCTCACCAATAGGAGGCTTAGATTCAACCTCCGTTCGGGCTCTGCTTGTTCACCCGGGACGTCTTACCCTGCGTCCCGTCACACTGAAGCAGGCCGGCGCTGCGCTCCGACTCGGCCCGGGTGCTGTGGGGTTCCGATAGAACTTCACCCTCTTCTTCGCTTTACAAACAGGGACGACCAGTATATCCTTTGAAGATCACATAATACTTTTCTTCGCCAAAGTCAATGGTCCCATGTCACGGATACGCGCTTGGCAGGCAGAACGGATTGGTGGGCATTTAGTACATGTCGCTGGTCACAAAAGCCCGAAACGAAGAATCTTCAATTCTGGGTTGCTGTGACCGACCCGACTGGTCCCGCGCCCTGTACTTCAACCCGAAGAGGGCGGAGTTATCAAACATGGCCGCATAGATGCCTGGTCCAGAAATCCGACGGGGGACGATCGTTTGGCTCGTCGTCCCTCGGCCCACTTGGGGTCAACCCGAGCCGAGTACCCATCCCCGGGCTCCCGGGTTGCATTTGTCCCACTTTTGTGAAATAGACTACTCCGAAGCTCCCTGGCAGATGCAAGTAACAAGAGCTAGCTCACAAGTGCAAGCTTCCCCGTAAAATTCACGGGTGAAACCGGTGAAGGTCCCACTGCCCTGGGGCCGAGAATGCCCGTCCAGTTTCCGCTTTCCCGACTTCAGTCTCGGCTCACATGCGGCTCGGGACTAGAAGGGTGCTAGCCGGGAAGAAGGCCCCCGCCTGGGACGTCATTCGCAGCACGAGAGACGCTTAGATTTCCTGGGTCATTAAAGACTTCCACGTCCGGATTGCAAGCCAGCCGTGTGAACACTATACTCTAAATAGATATAGGAACAAATAGGCTATCTCCGTGGTCACCGGTGCTTGATGGAAAAGGGATATCCTAAAGGCGTTCCGGGTCATTTAACCCGCAAATAAAGTTACTCATAAAGTACATGTACCATAACTTTCGTAACAAGGACAGACCTCCACGGAATCTTACTCGGAACGGTTAGTTGAGACATTAACGCATCCACTAGAATCAGATCCCAGGTAAAGGCCATACCAGACACGAGTCCAGTGGTATCGAGGTATCGGGCCTGTTTCTCCTAGACCGTCCAACAAGTCTTTGGCAGTTGGTAACAACGGGGTCGTAAGTTCATAAGACCATGCTACGACGCCCCTCATTTAACTCCCCTACCCCCTCCTGACGTTGTCGAGGCTTTTCGCGCCCGAGCCTCCCTAAACATATCTGCGACGGTCGGTTGGGATCTCGATTCCTTCTTAACAGCCCTAGGCTCAGTCTTAACCGCGGCAGGACCCGGTTGGGACCTATCCCCAGACGACGCCTCCCCGAATGACCGCAGGAGTTCCCGCATTTCCTCAGATGCCTCGTCACTATTCTCATCCTCATCCTCATCTCCGCAGACTTTGACCATACCGGCACCGTCCTTGTCAACAAGCTTCTTCCCATCAATATCAACGGCATCCGGGATGGAGGCAAGTGCCCCTTCGTCTTCACTCTCATCGGACTCAATCTTGATGACTTCCGCCTCTTCAGCCTCCTTAATCTTCTTCCCCTCCTCGAACCTTGCTAGCGCTGCAGCAGCCCGCAGTTCCCTTCCCCTCTGGCTCTGCGCAACCCTGGGCTTCCCCTTCGGCTTCTTCCCTTGCTCCAGCTTGACTTTCGTATCCTCGTCGCTCCCGAGAGCCACGCCGTTCGCCCCAAACTTCTTCAAGATGCGCTTCTCCTTGCGTTCTTTCCAAGTCAGCGTATCCTTCGCCTTCCGCTTCCGGCTTCTCCTGTTCGTCCGGTAGGTTCCGCCACAAATGTGATCAGGGAGGACATCGTCCGCCTGGATAGTGGCCCTGCGGAAGCGTCCAGAACTAAGTTCGCGACCCCGACCCCAGAGACCCTCGCCGGTGTAGTTTTCTCTCCAAAGCCCTTCCATGTCCCTAGCATAGCTATTTCGAACCGCCCAGAAGGCCTTCGAATGGTTCATCTGCTTGCAGTGTGCCAGTCTGCCCATGAAGTTCTAGATTAGAGAGAGATAATACGATAGAACCACAGGAGAAACAGGATCTGCTCACTCGTGCATCATGACCATCTGGACATAATTAAAAGGCAGCCATCTTCCAGACTGCGATTTCAGCACTAGCTGGATGACTTCACCCGCGTTGAAATTCCGCCCTACAAACTCTCTGTTCGGTTCATATTCCTCGAGAGACCTCACACTCAAGTAATTCCTCTTCATAATAGGAACTGCCGTGGTCTCGCTTATTAGAAAGCGCTGGCGACTAAGGGTGTGCTAATTCGGGGAAAACATACAGCATTGCGCTGCTATCCTCTCCAGGAAGTCCTGTGCCACTTCTTCATCATTTCCGGGTAGCGGCTTGATAAAGGCTATGCGATCGTTCGGAGGCGTCTTTTTGACGTTGAGCCTCTGAAACCCAAGCGACATTTTGGAAACGGAAGGCGGGACTGCCCGCGGCCGCTCTCTCAGAACAGGGTCGTATCAAGAGATCTGACCAGGACAAGATATTTGAAGCATGGAAAGCGTATTAATGCGACCCGCAGAAGAACAATTCAGTTTTGTGATGCAGACGCCTCAGAATGACACGAAGAGGGGCTCCATGCTAAGTTCACATCCGGGGTGAGACCCGCGGGGTGGCGGAAGAAGGCACCACGTGATCACGTGAGAGCGCGTAAAGAGACAATGCGATTTCTTCTGGCCAAGTCGAGATGCTGGATTGCTGGTTTCCGTGGACTTTCATGTAGTAGAGCTTGAAAAGGTAAGAATGGAATGAAGTATGGGCGGGAACAAAGAGACATCGCCTCTACGGGACCACACAAGCAATGATGGGGCCATTGTGCAATATTTTCGGTCTGTTCCATATACGGGGCAGCATCGAAGGAATCTATTTCATAAGGGTATCATGTTACGCTCTAAATAAACATCCAAGCTCAAATCCTATGCAGTCCTCGCTCATAAACCATATCTCGTCACACACTCCTCCCGATGAACATCTAGACACTCCAAAGCACACACTCTCGTCCCGCACTTGACGCACTTCACCCGGCCCCAGTACCCGCAGACAGAACAGAACACACGGGGCGGATACCTCCGGTCCTCATCGTCCCAGTCCCCTCTCGCCTGGCTATAAGTCAGCGGCGGCACTGCCAAAAGCGCCCTCAGCTCTTCATCGCTCGGTAAATCCGGTACCCGCGGCCGCAGGAGCATCTCCACATCCCCCACCCCTTCGGGCAGCTTCGCCGTCGGCCGCGGCGTCTCAGCGAGTGCATCCTCCATTTTAACATCCTCCTTCTCTAGCGGAGCAAGAACCGGTGGAGCATCTGATGTGGGGCTCTCTTTTTGCGCCTGCGGCCGCGGCGTAGATCTCGCTGTCGCGGATGAGGCTCTGGAGGCAGATTGTTTCCGGCGTGAGGCGTTGGTTTGTTTGGTGGGAGGTTCCCGTGCGGTGAACTGGTTCGCGGAGGGGTTGTTCTCCGCGAGGGCCTGCATGGCCTCGAAGTCGTCGAGATGATTCGCGAAGGTCTTGTTGCTCTGAAGGATCTTTCTTACGTTCGGTGTGTGTTTCCCTTGCGCTGGTCGCCCACGGAGCCAGTTAGCGCAAGCCAGCCCATAAAATGCGCAAGGTTAAGACCCGCGGCCGGGTCTGTAGTAGCAGTGGTGGAATGAGCTCACCTCTCCCCTTCGCCGGAACCGGTATCACAACATCCCTGCTACCCTCCCTATCCAACCCTTCTAGCTCCTTCCGGACCCTCGCCTCCTCTCTCGCCGACTGATCAGATAGACTCAGTCCCTGTCCTCTAGCTGCCGCTCGTTTCCTGCCCGTCGAGGCGGCTTGTTGGATGGGTGCCGCGTCGGCCACATAGGCCCAGCCCGGTGTCGCGGCTGTCTTGGGGCCGGCTATCTCTATCACGCCGAAGTTATTCATGTTTCGCAGGTGGCGCTCGGGTGGTTTTGGGTTGCGTTAAGAGGTATCGTCCGAGGGGGAAGCCTTTTTGGGAAGATTGAGTGGCGGGCCGCGAAACTGCCCAGATGTGGCAGGCGGCGACGGCTGCTCGGCCGCCAGGAGTCAAGTGACAGGTCCCAAGTATTTGGGTCGACCGCCCTGGCCAGACTTGATTTCGGGCCATCCACGGCCTTCAGTCTTCTTCAACAGCCAAGGATCTATGAAAGGAACTTTGCAACGCTTGCATGATGGTTTAATGATAAAGTTTGATACAACAAACTATTTCCAGTGCAGCTCCGCATATGCGTCTTTCCCAAATCTATACACCCAGATTATTTCCAACTCCAGCTTCGTCCGTCAGGCGTTCTTCGTCCCTGATTCCGGCAGCTTGTCACACAAGCCTCTTTATTCCCCGCAGGCTCAAACAATCCAAGGAGGCGTGACTCGTGAGGGAACAAAAGAAAACAACAGGCTAAACCCATGAAAACGGACAACTTCAGGAAATGAGCAACAGCAAGTCAAGGTTTAATGAGTTTCTCCACGAAATTCTTCCTCACCGTCCACATGCGCAATCTCTTCCCATATATGAACAACGGGATTGTGGTCAGCATCAGGATCAACTGGATGACGCCCGTCCATATGAACACCGTCTTGGACCCATCGTCTGACATCCAGTGCGTGAAAAACAGACTGAACACGAGCCCATGGAAGATGTTCTTGCTAAAGTTCAGTGTCACCAATGCCTCGCCGGCGTACTGCCTATAACTGTCAACGCAAAAGGTGATAGACGTTGTAGAGCCGAGCGAGCAGCCAAACGAGATGATCCCAAAGAAAACTGTGGGCACTATCCAGTGGTTGCGCTCCTCGGCCGACCACCCGAAACCCATGAGCCCGATGACCGTAGCAAGCAGGATGGGAATCCCCATCACCAGGCGGAACTCGGGCTCATAGAGACCTCCATTGCGCCGGGACATGGCCTGGACCACTACGTCAGAGACCCTGCCCGCTACAGCCGTGCCGAAGAGGCCCCCGACAAACGGCGAGATATACACGAGGCCGGTTTGGAGAGGCGTGAAGTTGTACCCGCCATGAGCTGACTCCTGGTAGATCATCGCCAACGCCTCCGAAATGACGATCAGCCAGCCGACGGAGCACGAATAGACGGCCGCTGACCACAAGATTGCCGGGTAGGAGAATAAGATGAAGGGCCGGAGCATGACCTTGAACCAGTTGTCGCTGTTCAGTCGCCCGTTGTAGGGCCGCAGCTGCTGGACGAATGTCCGGGCGGGCTGCTGTCGGAGAGCCGCTGTGTACTCGGTGTCGCTTGAGGCCTCGGTGGTTTCCACGGTTCCTTTCTCCGGGTCGGTTGTGGCAGCTTGTTGCGGCGCCGCACCAGCCTCTGGGCCAGCAGTGGTGCGGCCATGGGTGACAGCCTTGTGCGAGTCGTCCCTCATTTGTACATCATTTGTGTCTGGCTCTCTTCCAACACTTCCACGCTTTTCCGGATCCGCAGATTCGCTGCCGGAAGTCCTTGCTTGTTTGAGAGCCGCGGAGGTCGCGTTCGTCTGCGGGACCTGTCCATTACTGTCTTCAGAGCTGACACCTTGCCTGTCCGCGAGAACAAAGCCAACCTGCGGTCCCACCGGGCCCGGTTTCCCCTCGTCATCGGCTCTCCTATGGGAGCCGCTTTCCCTCTCACTTATCTCAGAGGCGAGGGACGGGCCGGTAGCAGCTGTCGCTGATGGCTGCCTCTTCTCCGCCGTTCGCACCAGCGTCGGTGGTGGGGGCGGAATCGGCAGACGGGGATCTCCATAGCGGGAAGAGAGCCGCCGTATGAGATTCGGCCGTTCCCTAGGCTTTGGGGAAGGAGCCCGGTCCCAGAAGGTTTCCGGGACGAAGAAAAACAGCATAACACCACCAAAGCCCACCACGAAGGATACAATCCTGCTCCAAGCGTTAATACCTGCAGTTTCTCGATGTCAGGGGTAGCACCCTCACCAGAAGACCCATCGCCAACTGAGACCCTGTATGAGGAAGGCAGAGACCAGTGGGACCAGGTTCTTACCGCCAAGCAGCAACAACGTATAAATGCCGATTCGGAATGCTCTCTCATGCAGAAAGAAGATTTCAGCTATGGTAGCAGACGGGAGGCACTCGACCGGGCTGACAGATATGCCCTGGAAGATACGGGCAACCACCAGGGATGCGAAGTTCGTCGATAGCGCACACCAGATACTTGTTATAATAAAAATGACAGCGCTAACCA
This sequence comes from Microascus cirrosus, assembly GCA_030271035.1. Taxonomy (NCBI): domain Eukaryota; kingdom Fungi; phylum Ascomycota; class Sordariomycetes; order Microascales; family Microascaceae; genus Microascus; species Microascus cirrosus. The sequence goes on from JAMBUN010000027.1 coordinate 98,728, forward strand.
AATATACGGGTCGTTTCCCGAACAGGATAGCAGTCGGAGAGGCGACCACCGCCCCAAGGCCGAGACCCATCATAAAGAGGCCCGTTGTAAGAGCTACTGTCTCGACCTCGACGTCATAATCAGCGCTGACATCCGGAAAGCCTGCTGCAAGTAGGGGACCGATGCCGCCGCCGATCATGCAGTAGAACCCTAGCGAGACGAGCGCGGTGTCGCGCCTCCAGGTCGGCCAGTTGAGTGGGTCATTGGCGGAGTCCTCAGGCTGGGGGTCCAGGATGATCTTCCCGTTGTTCGTCTTCTTAACGGCGGGTTCTGGGGGCCGTGACGATGAGCGTTGGCGGGGTTCCGTGGTTCGACTCGTGTATCCTGTGGGAAGCGAAGAGCGTGAAGTCCTCGCCGGCGCATGGTGCAGACCGAGGGGTTCGTTACGGTTGCTAGCGAGCAAAAGAACGGACCCTGGGAATGCATGTTAGTTAGGCGTTGAGGGAGGGGCCGGCATATCGTTGAGTTACGGCTCACCAGGCACTTCGATGGTTTCCTTGTCGTTCAGTACGCCCATGCTCCACGTAGGGGGACCATCGTCGCTACCATCTCGACTACTCTTGGGCCGTTTGGCGGCACGCCTCCGGAAGGAGTCCATGCTAGCTGATTATTTTGATGCGGGTCTGGCCCAACGGGGATTAACAGTGAACTAACGGCTGCACCGGCCGCGACGGGAAGGCTACTTTGGAACGAGACAATAATAGAGAAGAAAAGAAGAAGCTGAAACGGCTGTAAGGAATGATACTCCTCTGGAATGAGACGGACTGGGGCTCAGGGAATGTGGGACGCGCGACTAATAAAAGGGAAAGCGGCAACCAGCAACCGGCAACCTCCGAACTTATGCAAGCGCCATAAACAAAAGGCCCCCAGCCGAATGAACAGGTGAGCGGTATATATGGAAGAAGAGAAGAGCCTTGAAAGTTCAATAAGTAACATACGAGGGCCGGTGGGGGAGGCGTGGTGTTCCGGCGTGCAGGTGAGGTCCGAGAGGGAGTGGCCGTGGGGGCCATGCCGCTACATCGTATCAGCCATCCCGAGATCGAATGCTCCGGGAAGATCGCCCGCGAGCCTCCTGTCATAGATCACCCAACCTCACCAAGGAAGGAAGGCTGAGATCAGATTTCAACTTACGGTCATACGGGCCACGAAGCGAAGCCAGAAAAGCAGGTTTTGTTTCCCCCAGGGCGCTGGTGAACCTTGGACTAACCACGCGTGGTAACTGCCGAGTGTTCCTCGTTGCCATAGCGGCTCACTGCATGTGAGCAGCAGATCGCTAGCCCAGTCCATAGTGGTGCCATACCATCCATATGCTTGTACCCAGCATGGAGAAAGCGACTGTTATTCCTGGGCGCAAGAAACCCATCTCAGACGTCGTGTGTAGTTGAAGTATTAGAGAGCACATTGGATGGCATGAAGAGCGGGCGACAGCGCATGTGAGACTTACACATGGGGCGGGGCCAGGTGTGGTGGGGGGACGGAGGCGCTCGCGGGCACTGCTGACCACCTACAAAACGAGACACGGCATAGCGCATTCCAGGAGAGCTAAGTCTCTGTAGCACCTCCCTTCCATCACTTTGCTGCACTACGTCGTCCCTTCCAATGTTGGAGTGTACAAAAATTCTATCCAAGCGACGAGCTCGGTTCCTTCTTGTTTTCAACTCCTTCTTATTGTAAGAGGAGCCAATAGATCAAAGCCTTGCTCAGATGGCCCGGGATACTCGAGCGTCTCGAAGCGACGAAAATTCCCTGGCATTTTGTTCCGCATGACCCCCTTCCACATGGGGCGTGGGATTGTCAAACACACCTCGATGGATACGACCCTGCCTCCTCTCTCCCGGGCAAAGGAACAGGCTGCAAGATGATCTCTCGCAAGTAATATGTGGGTTCTAGGCCAGGAACTGTGCCCTCGCTTGAATGTCCACATGCAGGCGGTGATGGAGATGCCCGGATAATACACAGGAAAACCTGCGGAGACAATTGGATGCATGTGATGATGCGAACACACGACATGCTCGTGCCGCTGCCGTTATGAACAGTCGCCCGAAGCCGCCCCTTCACTGGCACGCCCTCCCCTCCT